>APFE031353417.1:0-30746 GCA_000404065.3 Pinus taeda
TCATCCACATACAACACCAGAATGAGAGGCTCCTCACCTATCACAATAAAGTAAAGGTTTGGATCTGCCTCACTCTTTGTGAAACCCATCCCCTGCAAATATGTATCTATCCTGGAGTACAAAGCTCTAGGAGCTTGCTTCAGGCCATAAAGGGCCTTCTTCACTCTACACACATGGGACTCCTACATCCATCTGGTGGATCTTCCAACCCATCTCTGCTGCTATCGATATAATGGAGCAGATCGAAGTATATCGAGCCACGGGAGTGAAGGTCTCCTCATAATCAACTCCCTCTACCTGGGAGAACCCTCTAGCCACAAACCTCACTTTGAATTTCTCATTGCTGCCATCTGTAGCATGCTTTACCTTGTAAATCCATCTAGAAGTAACCATGGATTTTCCCTCAGGACTCGGCACCACCTCCCAAACATCATTCTTCATGATAGAAGAATACTCCTCCTGCATGGCCTCTCTCCAGACCTACTGGCTAGCTGCCTCCTCATAGCTAGAAGGGTCAGAGTCAAGGATGCTGGTAGCCATTGCCATATAGCTACAAAACCTCTCAGGTGGTCTACTCTCTCTGACCGGCCTCTTCGGCTCAGCAATAGATGTGGCATCTCTCAAGGTGTCGTGAAGCCACTTGGGCTTCCTCTTCCCTGAGCATGCTTCTCCCATGGGAGAATGAAACTCCTCCTCCTCATCACCATCAGTAGCCTGAACTCCTGACTGCCTATCTATTGTCCTCCTACTTGCACCTGAACCTGTAGAAGCTGAGGTACCGTGTGAAATGTCCATCAGTGGAATCCCTAGTGAACTGCTCGGAGCCCCACCCCTCTGGCTCGGCAAGCCACTGCTCACTGACGGACCTGACATCCTCATAGATGTACCTTCGGATCCTCTTGATCCCTACCCACTGGATCCCTGCGACTGACTCAACTGCTGCTGAGGGTCTGGCTGATCCAGATACTCTAACTCCCATGACATCCTAAAGGCCCTGTCCTCCTCAAACTTCACATCCCGCCTAACAACAACTCTCCTCTGTGCAGGAATGTAAATCCGAAAGGCCTTTGAGGTCTCACTATAGCACAAAAAGATACCCTTCTCTACTGTGGGATCTAGTTTGGTCCTCTTCTCCTTGGGTATGTAGGAGTATGTAGTGCATCTAAAGATACGAAGATGACCAATATCAGGCTTCTTCCCAGAGAAAGCCTCCTCCGAAGTCATGTGCCCCAAGGCATGATGCGAACTCCTATTCTGCAAGTAAACAACTGTGTTGCAGGCCTCTTCCCACAAGAACAATGGCAACCCCTGATCATGTAACATGGCTTTGGTAGCCCCTACGATGGATCTTTTCTTCCTCTCCGCAACCTCGTTCTGCTGGGGGTTGTAAGGAACAGTGAACTCCCTCCTAATGCCTGCCTTCGTACAATAATAAAAAAACTCTCCAAGGATGTACTCCCCCCCATTGTCTGACTTCAGGGACTTGATATTTCGACCTATATGTGTCTCCACAAGAGCTCTAAACTCCTGAAACTGCTTGAAGACCTCACTCTTGGTCTTCAAGAAATAAATCTAGGTCCTCTTGGAGTGATCAACAATGAATAAAAAATAGTACTCATATCCACTCAAGGAAACATGAGACATCCGACCGCTCACATCAGAATGAATCAAATCAAGTATCCCAGTCGCTTTGCTATCACTGCTGGGAAAAGGGGATTTGGCAAACTTGCCCATCACACATCCTCTGCAAGTATCAAAGTGATCAGTACTGAAATCTGGCACACCTATAGTGATCTCCCGCAATGTCCTCAAGGCTCCATGATACATATGTCTCATCCTGCGGTGCCAAACCTCACATAGCTTAGAACTGCTAGCTCTGCTGTCGGTACTACTACTTAATGCCACAAGGGACTGGAATACAAACTTATACACCTTTGCAAGGCGTACACCTATCACTCTAGCTGAATCAGCTGGAGTGCCCTTGGGATACATCAACACCTGTCCTCCCCTGAATAGTACCTCATACCCTCTGTCCTCCAAAGCTGAGATGGATATGAGGCTCTTCCTCATCCCTGGAACATAAAGAACATCTGTCACCATCAAGGGAGGTTTGGACTCCCTATGAAATGTCAATGTCCCCACCCCAACTACTCTAACAACTCTGTCATCACTGAGTACTACCTCTATATCAGTGCCACTCTTTGAAAGCTCAGAAAAGTACTCACGGACTCCTGTCATGTGACATGAAGCCCCACTGTCCACATACCAGATACCTGAAGATGCTTCGCTAATCGAGGGAAAAGCATGCTCCCTCTGAACCTGTGTGGCAGGTCATTCTGCACTAGAGGACTCATAGGCAGTGAACCCAAACTCCCAGTCAAAATGAACTGCAAAGTCCTAAACCTCTCCTGAATTTGCTACGCTCTCATTCTTCCCCTTCTTCTTTTCCTTCTCCGGACACACAATTGCATAGTGTCCCATCTTTTGACAATTCCAACACTTCACCTTGGAATAGTCCTTCTGCGTGTTACCCTGTTTATCTTTACCTTTGCCTTTGCCCCCACCATTGCTTATGGAAGCCTGCTTCTTCCATTTGCCTTTCTTGCCTCCTGCCGACAATGCTACATCCTCATCCTGCTCAATTGGCTTGGCTGCCCCAAGCTGACTTTTCCTGATCTCTGTCTGAATGCAATCATCCCAAAACCTCTCCCATGTGGGAAGGGTCTCATGTGCACAAACCCCATCAGCAAAGTTCATCCATGAACGGGGGAGGCCATTCACTGCAATCCACACCAACTCAGTGGGTGGAATGGCCTCTCCAATTGGTGCGAACTCATCTCTCACATTAGTAATCGTTGTGAGATATCGAGCTGCACTATCATTACACATCTTAATGCTATTCAGCTTCTTCTTCAGGACCATTTTCTGGTTCTCATTGGTACTCTGGTAGAGATTGGACAATGCTGTCCACATTTCATGGGCATTGCTCTTTCCTCTCACATGAGGAATGCAATGGCCTTCGACTCCATCTAGAATCAGCCTCTTACCCTTGTTGTTCTTTTTATTATACTCAGCCAATTGATTAGCATCAGTAGGCACAACAACAGGGTTTTGTGTGGCATGCACCATGATATCCCAAACTTCTGCCTCCTCAAATATACTCTACATTTTCTCCTTCCAAATGTTGTAATTTTTATGCCCATCCAACCTATCCTCCACCCTTAATCCTACTGACATCCTATTGTCCTAAAACTGAAAAATAACACTGTTGTAGTAAAAATAAAACTCTTGTTTGTGAAAAATCAACTTGCTGGAACTTTTCAAGTGAAAAATCAGCAGGCTGTAATTTTCCTCCTTGTTGTCCCAAACTACACTTTAGCACTCAAGCTCTAATACCATGTAGAAATTTCTCATTTCCCACCCCGATTTTCACTATCACCTTATTTCTCCCATATAGTTAAATGCCTTTTCCCATATCTATACATTCAACAACTGGAAAAATTAAATTTTTGCTGAAAACACAAATTCCGGAAATTTTACAGAATGCTGGAAAATGCAGAAATAAAAAATCAGTAGGTACAAACAGTCATTTAACACATTTGAACACAGTGATTTTTGGTCAATGTGACCCTCGAAAAACCCCCTACAACTCTTGGGGAAAACCAGTTCGAGAGCTCTTCTTTATTTCTGGAATATGTCTTTTTTACAGTGAGAAATATTAAGCAAAAATCAGCAAGAAAATTTACAACATCTCTTTTCCCATGCCTCACAGAAAATTGGAAATTACAGCAAACACGACAACAATAAATGCTGTACGGCTTCCTCGATTTTTGTGCCCACTTTCAGCCTTAAATGTTGTTGTACGGCATGCATTAAATGCACTATATGGACTGCAATAAATGTGTTGTACAGACCTCGATTTGCGTGCAGAAAAAACAACAAACCGCTCCTCGATTTCTGTGCAAACCAGCTGTATGGATTTCTAGAAAATTGTGCCAAAATCAACCTTTCACTGTGTGCTTAATCAACTGTACAAATCTGCTCAACTGCTGCCTTGGAATGTGTGCCAAGCTACTGTCTCCTTTTCCTCCTTGTCCAGAAATCTCCCTTGCTCTTTTGTTCTCTCTCTCAATCTGCTCATGAAAGAATGAATGACATTTTGCCTCATTTTCCTCCTTTAATCTAATCCTAAGTGACTTTTGGGTAAACTCTAAATCCAATGACTGAAATAGATTGAAATCTAGGGCTGAGATTAAATGCTCATTTAAATCTCACTTTTTATTTTTTAACTCATCCCACTTTAATAAAAACCCGCTTAGTCATTGATTTCCAAAGTCACTTTTCCTTTCTAATTTTACATTAACTTTATTAAAGTCACTTTAAAATTAGACTTTAGTAACTTTATAACTTAAAGTCACTTTTAGATTAGATTTAACTTTATAAAAATTATAAAGTCACTTTAGGAGAAAAATTAAATTCTTTTGGACACTTTTCCCTAGGCCAAAGATCAAAGCCTTAGGGAACCACCTATCCTCCAGTACCAGATTTTAACAAGGGCCTAGCGATCAAGGATCGATTACAGTAAAGCCTGATTTATAATGATGAAGGTGAGGTGGTTTATCCTCAAGATTCCCCGTTTGGTTCTTTTGGTTTGAGTCCCACATTCATGCTTAGAATATGGTACAAGGGTGATTGGCTAAACATAGACTTGGCACAATCATTCTATGGTCAGGTGGAACATGGTAGTCCCATCTCGAGTTCTGATTTTACATCATTGATATTTGGTTATTTCTCCTTGTATTTCTATGAGTATTATACTAGTTTATACGTGGATCATATGGATGTGATCTCCTTGGTCTTTTGTTTCTATTATGGTGGTTATATATGTGTTTTATGATAGTGGATATGTATGGCTCTCATCATGTTTTTACTTGTAAATGAATCGACAATGTATTTATGACCTAATAGATGATAATGCAACAAATGATATGAGGGGACAATGGTTCTTAGAAATTCTCATATATGTATGAGATCACTATGCTTAAATCTATTGTTTAATGATGAAGGTGAGGTGGTTTATCCTCAAGATTCCCCATTTTGTTCTTTTGGTTTGAGTCCCACATTCATGCTTGGAATATGGTACAGGGGTGATTGGCTAAACATAGAATTGGCACAATCATTCTATGGTTAGGTGGAACATGGTAGTCCCATCTCGAGTTCTGATTTTACATCATTAATATTTGGTTATTTCTCCTTGTATTTCTATGAGTATTATACTAGTTTATACGTGGATCATATGGATGTGATCTCCTTGGTCTTTTGTTTCTATTATGGTGGTTATATATGTGTTTTATGATAGTGGATATGTATGGCTCTCATCATGTTTTTACTTGTAAATGAATCGAAAATGTATTTATGACCTAATAGATGATAATGCAACAAATGATATGAGGGGACAATGGTTCTTAGAAATTCTCATATATGTATGAGATCACTATGCTTAAATCTATTGTTTACACCTATAGATTACATATTTGTGATATGTTTGACAAAATGCATGTCATGGCTAGTAGGGGTCCACTTAAGGGGTTCTTTAAGTATTTACATTTACATCATTGTTTCATGGTTATCTTACAATTCTCAAAGTGGCATTCAATTTTGGGCAATGACCTAGGCTTTGGTCATACAAAGGTGGCTCAAATCTCTGGGAAGCTGGCCCAACACTGAGAAAAATAGTCCCCAGATGCTAGCATGCCTTGTCATGAGAGCATCTAAAGCCTCTTGGTAGCTAGCAGTCCTATAGCATGGGAGCGTCCAATGGTCAAGTGGTCAAAAACTTTAGTGGGGCCGAGGGGCTAGCTACTTGAGTCTCTAGGATGGTTCCTAGGAGTCTTGTAGCTTACGTGGAAGGTTTTTTTGTTGTTTTCCTATCGATTCCACTTCCTAAAGGTCACATAGGAGCTTGAGTCTAATTATAGTGGCCTCTCGTTTACCCTGGTTAGTCGACTATTTGGGTAGATGTGGGAGGAGGATATTACATCTAGGGCTACTTTGGGTAGCTAACACATTGCCCTCCATGAGATCAATGGAACCCAATACTACACTAAAATATTTGCATAGATGAAGGTTTACGATCACCAAATAAAGCCTCCAGATTGTCTCTCACACATTGCCCAACAGTCTGATCAACAATTTACCCAAAAACGTGGATATAACACACATTCAATGATTTTGCAATATTGTTGTACTGTTGTCCCTAGTTAGGGAAAGTGCATGCTGCAAAAAACCTTCATAAACCAACCTACAAGAATGATTTCAGAGGCACACTACAGTCGGGTCAACGAACATTTTTGTGTATAGAACAAAGTGGTAGTACTACAAAAGTATTTTAACTCTCCAGCTCTTCGACGACATGTTGGAAATATATATCAAATCCTACACTACCTGTGTCATCACCAAACCAATGATTAGGAATAAAGACCTATATACTCCTCTTCCTACTCCTAGAAGGTCTTGGGATTCCATCTCCATGAACTATATATCTATTCTTCCTTCCACCAAGCATGGTAATGACTTTGTATTTATGGTAGTAGATAGATTTTCTAAGATAGACAATTGTTTTTTGCAAGAAGAGTATCACAACAGAATCCACTCCCAAATTACTCTTTAATTAGTATGGGTACATTTTGGGGTCCCGCAAACCATTATATCATATCATGGTAGTAGGTTGTTAAGCTCATTTTGGTCGAGGAGCTGATCATTGTTGGACATCAAGCTCACGAGGTCAATTGAATTCCATTTCAAGACTGATGGGCAAATATAGATCGTCAACATGATAATTGTGCACATACTAGACATGTACAACTCTAGGCATCCACAAACATGGGATGAGAGAAAATTTTCCTAGGAGTGGGAGTGTAAGTGGGAAGTGGGAGCAAGGAGCGACATTTTCAACTCTATGAGGTTGGGATTGAATGAGGGAAAAAATATATATATTTATATATTTTTCATGCATATATGTCAATAAAATCATGTATAATGATGAATTAGATATAAAAACATAAAAACATGGATTCAATCATTTAACATCAATAATGTGTAAGTTATAACATTCATGAACCACATACACAAGTTAGTAACATACAACATATAGAGTATCATGATTAATCAATCTTAAAGTTTCAATATTTCAAAATTCAATACATGGCATTTATCATCATTGATCACTAAATTTGCACTTGTAACCATTACCATTACGAGCTAACCAAACTATAAAAAAAAATATCTAACATGAAATGAAATGTTTCAACTTTCATGAAGCATGATATTCATAATTCATTACAAATGACTTATAATTTCAAACTTTCAACTTCAAACTTAAATTGTCATATATTGCTTACAAAAAATATCATAATAAATATGAAAGAGTCAACATTTATAAAAACTACTAGAAACTAGAAAATACAAGTCAATATATTATCTACTCCTTCCTTTAGCCCTTGCTACTAGAAATTTCTAATTTCTAAGAAACTCATGTTCGTCTACTAGAAGTCTCCTAGCTAGAGGCTACCATGTCCAAAACTAGAATGAGAAGGCACATGAGCTCCGATGGAGGTGGCATTAGCAAAGGAAAATATTGTGGAACTTGAGAACTCCTACTAGATGATGGGCCTCAGAATAGCATGGTTATTGCTACTTCTACATCATCATCCTTCAAAATTTTTGTTTCCAATTCTTCTAGATGTAGAGTTCCATCTTCCAAATTATCTTACTCTTGGATGTTGCCCCAATATACATTTGATGTATTATCATTTGTTTCTTTTCTTTTCCAATTTTTCAAAAAATACCTAGGTGCTATACTTGTCCAACCATGTGATAACAACAAATATGCCCCTATCTTCCATTGCATGCAAAGAACCAAACACTCCAATGCTAGTGAAGTATTTTCATAATTCAAGAAGCAATCTAGCACACTCCTAGCTGTGAGGGACTAGCTTGTCTAATGATGCCACATACCCATTTTGTACCTTTAGATATGTATAGGGTTTGGTCCTAACCCCAACCTGAGGTGCAATTTTTCCCAACCAAGATGGCTAGTAGTATTTTGGTGTAATGACATACCCCAAGGAATGTAGTATAACATTAAGTTTATCCCACTATGCACACACAAAATTACTAATAATAACATACAAGTTGGGATCTTTTTGTTGAACAATATTTTTTATTTTCCCCAACAATTTATCCATCTTATCATACACCTCCCCAATCAATGGTGCATATATATCTACAAAATGAATCATGTTATAAATAGGCTTCATGTATTATGAAAAACACCTCTTCAAAACCTTATCTGTGAGATGTTGTTGGAGCTCTCTCCTTTAATACATGCCAATGTTGACTTGATACCATGCTATCCAACTACTCTCTTACATTCAAAATTCACTTGAAGATGACGTAATTCACTTGAAGATGACGTAATAGCGAGTAAATCTAGTCTTCATAATTTGTATTGAGGTTTTTTTTTCTTAATAATATCATGCATAAAAAGGTTCATTGTGTGAACCAAATACCCAAACCAAAATATGTTGGATTAGTTATCCTCAATGATTTCTGCAATTGTCATACAATTAGAAGAATTATCAGTGATGAATTGGATGGCATTTTATGGCTTGTTTGAAGTAATGGTTTTGCAATGTTGATCGTAGTCTTGAACTTTATTGAACAATCATATGCTGAAAGGAATACTTCACCACTAGAAAACACACCAACAACACTTATCAATGGCTTTCATTTTACATTTTTCCAACCATAAATTACAATGGATACCCATAGTCATTCTAAGAATTTGCAATTTTACCCAAAGCATGTGTTCTTTTGGCCTTTTCATGATTAAGTCCCACTGTTCTAGCCTTGTCATACCCATGGATCTTATATCCATTGGGGGAATCAATGATAGCACAACCATTTCATGTTAGTAAGGTGAGCCAAAAACATTGAATGATATCTCACATGCATAGAGAAATTTGTAATTTTTTGCATCCACATCATTGATCAACCCTTGATCAAGGAAATGTGATATGGTTCTAAGCCTTAAACGGATGTATGGAACTTTGACTCCTTATCCACTGCCATGGGTGGAGGCTGATGGAGTTCTTAGTCTATGTGATTATGGGATAATTGTGTCATGTTCAAAGTCACCCTTTAACTTTTAGATTTGTATTGGACTTCCTCCTCTTCCCTTATGTATTTGGCTCCTTGTTGATGTGGAACACTTCAACAAGTTTTGATTCCTATTGTTTATTTCCAACCTGTGTCATTTCCCAAAAAGATGCCTTCTGACCTTTGTAAGTGTTTTTGGAATGGAGGCATGTAAATTTAGCGGTTCCACCACCTTCCCCTCATGAAATTTTAGTAACATATTTGCACAAGGGAGTTTGGTCTACTTTGGTTTTTTTGCAACATCATCTCCACTTATCCTCCTCCTCTTCTTCTTGGTACTCCTCCTCTCTAGAGTTTCCAAATCCACCACTACCCACTTCTTTATTCTGTTCACCACTCCTTGTTATTCTACTCCCCAACACCATCATAAAAAAAAGGAACAAACATCATGAGAAAATATTTATTTTAACAATGAACATATAAAAAAACAAATGCTACATGGAAAAATAATAATAATGGGATTAGAGTCTAGACCCTACCTCTTTGGCTGTAGAGAGGTGCCTTCAATCCCAAGCTCCAATCATCCTTTCAAACTCCTCAAGCTGACAAGCAACCCTTTCACTCACCTCCTTGCTCCTTTCAATATCACTCTCAATCTTCCTCTCAAGCCCTCTCTTTCTCTCTCTTACTCTTAAAAAGAATCAAATGGTCCATTTGTAGGAGGGGAGGAGGGCTTTTATTTCTTTAGGCCCCTCTTCCCCTCCCTCCAACAATATTTTCCCTACCACAGAGAGCTATTTTTTAAGTCAGGAGGGCCTCCAGCAAAAGAGAGTGGCCAGGATTTTTTCTAGGGATCCAACTCCTGAGGTCACTTAGGATTTTTTCACAAGCTAAGCCTGCTTTGGGAGAAGATTTGAGTGGGGGTGCTCCCCCACACCCTTGCATGAGAGTCTTCCCAATGTGCATCATAACTATAACAAATCTCAACATATCTCTACTAGACAAAGCCCCTTTCAAGTGGGCATGGGTTTTCAACCATTGTGATGTTGCACTTCCTTTCGCAACTACACATGAAGAATCTTCAGAGGTTAGACCCTGATAAAACCACCATGTTTATTAAATGTAATCAGCACATCCAACAACAGTTACACAACATCTTGGATAAAGCCAACTCCAAGAACAAACAAACATGATCAATATGGATTGCCAAATAAGTTTCAGGTGGGCTACAAAGTTTGATTACATCTAAGAATGGTTGTCACAGCCCATTAGAAGCTTCAACCACCTTACACCATCACCAAGTCTATGGCATACAACAATTTTGACCTAAGTATTCCCCCATTCCTTGGCTTGCACAAACATTGTTTAGCAATTGACACCAACAGAATTTAACCTAAATTTCATTGAACAAGCCACAAATAATTAAATCATGGACACATAGATAAATGAACAATGGCAACCAGAAAATCCAACTATATCCAATTGTCAAACCTGGCCAACTGTTGCATCAAGGCACATTGCAAAAATTTAAATGCTTTTAACCAAAAAAACCCAAATTATAAAAAATAATAACATTTCATAAAAAGACATTGATATTTCAATAAATCAAAGATATAAAAATACAGTACAATACCATTGGAAAATGTTCTTTTCTAAATTGGGCTCTCTTCAACTTAAAAAAATGCAAACACTTACATCCAAATATCAAAAAATATGAAAATGCTTGAGTCCAACTATGACTTATGTTAATGTTTCCTAGCGCTCACATATGCTTGAAAAGCAATATCTGGATAGATTAGCTGACTATGACAAATATTATTCATAAATTTAACTGTTTGTTACTTTATTGAATTTATATCTTTATAAACAAATCCACATCCTATTCCAATATCTACATACACTAATTCCAAAGAATTGTTCACCACTATCTCCATCAAACAAAACCGAAAGCGTCTTTCTCCTCCTCTTTTTCCTTCGAAACCTTACATGATTCGTTTTTCAGATCGCCTAGGTTTTCCGGGTATTAAAAAACCAAAACACTTTCAGAAGAATATTTTCTCAATTACTAAATCAAGAGATTATTTGACATGGCATATTATTCATAGATTCCAAACGGACCTTCAGAAATTTGACATGACAGATTATTCATAGATTCCAAAGGAAACTGGAGTGTATAATCCCTATAGCTGAAAATAAATCTCAGAAATGTCAATTTCCAATGATAAACTTTGTCTTTGGACAGCAACATCTCAGAAATGTCAATTTCCAATGATAAACTATCTTTGGACAGCAACACAGTCTTCTGAGAAATGAAATTTCTGCCCTAAACATTATCAATTTCATGCACATCATGATTACTTAGAAACAATATTCTCACCTTCTACATAAACAGAATAGCAAAATCCTAAATGATTGCTATGATCCGCTAGTATTAGAGGAGAAATCCCAGGTTACCCATCTAGTATTCAGCTACCCACAGCATTTCTTGAATGTTCTCATCCGCGAGTTCTTGAATGTTCTCATCCTCAAGTATGATCCGCGAGTCGAGGTCACGCAACCTGTATTTAGGGATCCCCAAGACTTCGTAGCACATAATTTTTTGTGTAGTAAGCTCATCCCACAAAATGGTAAACTTGGCAGAAGAAATTATCATATTTCTCCATGAAACGCAGACTGTCCGAGCTTGAATAAAGTCATCAGCACCCAGGCGAAATAATATGTTTTCAACGAGGGGTGTTGGTAGTCTCTCAAATTGACTTGTCAAGCCTGTCACCTCCACCCTCCTTTCGTGGGCAGGGTGAAACCCTAATTCCTCTATTCGCATTTCAGGTTGGGCATTTCCTGCACCACCTTCGGAGCCCATTAGATCTAAATATATATCAACCTGAAATTAAATGCGGTTACGTAAACTTCGGCCCTCCCGGCAACAATTCCTGATCACGCAGACTGAAGGAAATTTGTGGCACACTCCAACTTCCCTCAGTCGGAAACCGCCGCTATGTTTGAAGACTAACGAATATCGCAGAGACTGAAAACATTAAATAGCACGCGCATTTCTTCACATATTGCGAGGTAGGGTTCACACAGTTCGAGGAATAGGAATAGGGAAAGATATGAACATGTTCATTTCCCCATGGACAGATACCTTTTTTTCCATTATTAGGCATTGTTTGATTAAAAAATGAACAGAGTCTCCGCGATCTGCTGGGACATAATGCATTTGCTTAAATTCATCGTTCCTTTTCTTCAAAGAGTGGAAAATATTTTTTCTGACTTTAGTATCATTTTAATGTTTAATTTTATTAATAAATTGTTTCGTTTGAATAATTATGATGGTAGAATGCTTAGTGAAAGTTATAAAATGGTATAATGTTTATTGAAAGTAATATTGATTTATTTAATTTAGGAAAAAAATGGTTTATTTAGTTTTAAAAGTATTTAATAGAAAGTTTAATTCATGATAGATTTGTTAGGAAGTATTGATAGTTTTGTTAATAATAATAATAATAATATTCATTTTAAGGTCACATCCAAGCCAAACACCAAATTGGCCCATGAGACCCCTTGTTTGTGGGACAAGGGACCAACTTTGCGCAGATTTGACTGCTAAGTCTAAAATCAAAAGGCATACATACTCTAGACTGCTAAGTCTACTTAGGCATACATACTCTACCCCCCTCTAGTTTGTGACCTCTTAGGAGGAAACACATGCTCTTAACCATTAGGCCCACTCCAGCTCCTATGGAGTATTGTGTAAATTATGAAATTTAAAGTTTAAACTTCACTAAGTAAAACTAATAAAGAATTAGTTTTCAAATTAAACATAGTTTTATATGTCACTTGGGTTATCCTAAATTGTTAACTAACAAAAAGAATGTTTTAATATGTCACTTGGGGTTATCTTAGATTGTTAACCAACAAAAAAATGTTTTAAAATTAAATATAAATTTATATGTCAATTGGGGTTATCCTAGATTGTTGGGAGAAAGAAATGAAACCCTTATACCTAGGTTCAATTCCCACAACTCACATGAAAAATCTCAATTACTTCATGACAAAAGGAATGTTGAGAGTATACATTCCACATATGTAGAACATACAACTATATAATATATATATATATATATATGTTTTTACATTGACCATATTTTAAATTTTGTACCAATGACATGTTTTTAATTATAAAAGTTTTAAAAGTTAAATAATTTTATCAATGGATCAATTGGTGGTCATTGTGTACCAAGTGTTATGTAAATTATAAATTCAAGGTTCAATCCTTAATGCGTCAAGTTAACCAAAGAAATAAATTAGAACAACTTTTTCCAAAAAATGTAAAATAAAATTAATTATTTTAATTTGTTCAAAATAATAAAATATTGTGTTTCAATTTCATTTTGTCACACTAATAATTTTAATTGTGTTAATCTAAATGGATCAAATAATATAAATTAATTTTATCTTTAATATATTTATTAGTTTAAAAAATAGGAAGTAGAAAATCACATACTGTTATATAGAAAATGACCTCCTCATGAGCTCACATGAGAAGAACACTAATGACTTGAAGAAAACCTAAGTTACACACCTATTTGCTAGGGTAACCCACCCCATAAACAATCAAATAGTGTGCTAATGCATTCTAGGACTAGTTAACCTAGTAATTAAAAGGTTCGCATTAATGGATTGTAGTGAGATTCCACGAGATTCAGAAGGTTCCCGAACTCTCTCTTTCAATCAATGTCTACTCCGAAAAGCTTGAAACATTTGCCTCAAACCTATCAAAGGAAATTTTTAACCCTAACATAACCAAACAAAGGAGGAAAGAGAAATAAAGCAAAGGAAACATCTAGCTTTTTCCTGAATGAGACTTGTGGAGAAATTGCCAAGGATTGATCCTCCCCTTGCCTATAAATTAGAGGCTAGGCCACAGTAATGAGGATCATAATTTGTGCACTTTTATGTTGTCGAAAAGCTGATTGAGAGAGAGAGAGAGAGAGAGAGAGAGAGAGAGAGAGTGAGGAGCGAGGAGCTAAGGGAAGACTTGATTCAACAATCATGGTTGTAATCATTCTCCTCACATTTGATAATATAGATCTTCTCATGTTTTTTCTATGTGATGATGTTGATACCTTCTTTCTATATATGTTGGTTCAATGGCGAGACTTATGTTTATCATTGATGCATGTTAACTCTATATGCTATTATATGTTGATGTTCTAGATTATTAAAGTACTATATGCTGTGAGGATCAATCACTTTGTGTCTTTCTTATGTGCAGGTCCTCATCTCAAAGCTGATCGAGGATCCTTTCTTTATCACAATGAAAACTTCACTCGATTTGTATGAAATGCTAACACTTGATCCTTCTTTGTTGCTTTGTCAATTCCCAGATCAACATGATATGTTGCATGCAATTCTCAATAGTTGCAAGTCACTTCATTACATCTCCCTTAGGTCCAAGGAGACCTGAGAGGGTTTTCTGTGTACCATCACACATGCATTAATCCTACAACAGAATTGGCGACTCCACTAGGGATGCTCTTAGTTTCCAGCTTTAATCTCCTAGTTCTCGAATTCCTATCTATCTCGATGTCTTTATGTTCCCCTCAATCTGAGTTATGATCACCTTATACGCTTCTAAATGAGCTCTGTTGTTCACAGATTCTTCTTAGAAATTGATTAGACCCTTTTTGCATCCCAATCCTTTGTAACACACCCTTCTAGTGTTGTTGATAGCATTATAACACAATTCTACTTCCTAGAGAGAGCTTCAGCCCTATTAGTGATGCTCTACTTTCCTTGTTGACCCGCATTATTAACCCAAACTCTTGACATCCACCTAGTTCTGTGGATTCTTATGTTGGATAGGTTACATGTGGTTTTTTCTTAGGATCTGCAACTGTGAAATTTGTCTTGGTGGTTGTTTGCATGGTCATTTTTATTTTTGAAGATAGCTTAATTGCATTTAATTTTTTTAAAAAGAAAAATGAAAAATGTTTAGTTTTCTATTATTTTAGCTCAATTTGTTATGTTATATTGGGATGTAAGAGAATTGCATGTTTTCCTTTCTTTTCATGTGTTTATACTTCATTCGGATTTGTGATTTCAGAAATGGCATATAGTTGTTCTCTCCCTATAAGAACTCATATTCATCGTATGAAAATCTGAAAGAATTTTCGTTTGCATGGTTTGAGAGAGAATCTCACTAAACTCTATACGTCAACACCCCCTCTAGAGACATTAATCAACTTCACATAAAATGAATCGCTTAATAAAAGTAATCAAAAACCCTCTTTCTAGCATACAAATAAATTAGTTTAAGATAGAATCTTGGGCTAGGCTATGGTGAGTAAACGGCCCAAGATTTCAAAATTGAGACTAGTTTCATTAATGAGAGTAAAATCCTGCTGCACTCATATCATTCGGGATCACTCAACTTACAATGGAATTAAGAACTAGACAACATTAGAGTGTGAGAGAAGGTAGCCCTCCTTTGCTTGCATTTCTGTGAGTATTTTGTGTACTAAGGATCCCGTTGAAGATATTGGAGCTGAGTGAGGGACTCAGGTGTCTTGCCCACACAACATACTTTCCACGACTATGAACCCCCAGTGGTGTCTCTGATTTGAGGTAGCTTTAGTGGCTAGACCTTTTAGGGACGAACACAAGGTCACTTGGGTGAGCTTCCCTAGTACCTAAACAGACGAACCTACTCCATCTTTGGTTTTTTGGGAGGGTGATCATCTTAACGAGATTACTTCGCCCCTTCTTACTGATTTTTGGGTGAATCTCAAGAGTAATCGTAACTGTACATTTGGTCAACTCTCTCTTTTAGCCCCTTCGATTTTGTTTTTGATCTCCAACCAGTTGTGGTTATTAGTGAGAGTTGTAGAAAATCCTATAGATTCACAATCTCATGCAATGTACGAAAGCACAGGATAAGAATCTACTTCTACTTTCAACCAGCGGAAGCCAATATATCGATGAAAACTATATGAACAAGAAGAAGACAAATGAATGACACATAACACAAGATGTATCTTAGGAAATCCACTCCTCAAAACCGCGTTATCTGTAATACATATATCAGAAATATGAGTGAAGATACAAAGCTTGTTCTCACTAGAACAATTCTACACAAGTATGCTCAACTCTCTCAGCGCACAAGATAGCGCAAGCTAAATCCTTAACCTATTCAACAACTCTCCAAGCCTCTAATCTCTTGCGTAATTCCTAGTAAAAATAACCTGTATTTAAAGGGAATTCATGCTTCCAAAATTGTTCAATATAAACATAGGATCAATCTCTCATGCATGCATGATATTTACACTCTAGTAAATAATACAACTGATAGTGCATTGTGTGTGCACTCTAGTCTCAATTGGGTCTTTCTCATAATCGACATGCATGATCTTTTCATGATGGAATCTTCAGTTAACTGGAGTAGCACTAACAGATGCATTAGTGCACCAACTCACTCTTAGTCCTCTATTAGTTCCAAAAACCATTTAGAACTATTTTAACTGAACTTAACTCAATAAACTGGGTCATTTAATTTCCAACTCAATTTAAACTCATACTAGACCCCTAAAACTTAGGGAGAACATATACATGAATTTAGAAAGACTTCCAACTTGATACTCTTATGCTAATTATGTTAATTTAACTTAATTAACTATTTACAAGTTTATATGAGAATAGAATTCAATTTTAATTGTCAGTTTAATTCAAGGACAAATTAAACTGGAATTTATTATCACCATTCCTCAATACTCCCTCTCAACAAGAAAGGGATTATCAAATACCTCGATCTTGTCTCTATGAAACTCAAATTTACATCTTGACAATGCCTTTGTCAAAATGTCATCATATTGTTATCCCGTGGGAATGTACTCTAACAACATAATCTGCCTCAATACATAATCTCTGAGATGATGATATTAGATATCAATATGTTTGGATAGATCATGAAAAACTATATTTTCAGAGAGTTTGATACAACTCTCATTATTGCAGTAAATAAAATTTGGATCCATTTGCTAACAAACAAACCAACCAGGATCTTCCTCATCTATATGGCCTCAAATGTTGCCTGACTCATAACCCTGTACTCTACCTCTCTCAAATTGAGTGCAACCAATTTCTACTTCTTGTTGTACCAAGAAGCTATTGTTGACCTAATACTGAAGGTCCAATCTGATGTGCTCTTCGTATCGGATGGACTCCCTGCCCAATCTGCATTGGTGAAGCCTTGAAGTTTCACTCCCTCTGCCCTTTTGTATGATAATCCATACTGACAAGTTCCCATGAGGTATCTCAACACATGCATTTCCGCCTTCCAATACAACTTGGTAGGCCTGACCATCACTTGACTAAGTTGGTTAACTACATAGCACATATTCAATCATGTGTTCACCAAGTACATGAGTGAACCCACAAGTTGCCTCTAAACAGTATCTTCCACTACTTATCTTGAAGTAGAATCCTCCTTCCTCGAGTTACCTACTAGAGGAGTCTCCATGCGTTTGTTTTTCTCAATGTGAAATCTCCCAAGTATCTCGTTGACATACTTTCCCTTAGACACAAACAACTCCCCATATCCTTGCCATACCTCCATGCCAAGAAAATAATGCATGAGCCCCATGTCCTTCATCTCAAACTCTCTTACAAGGTCTTTATTGCAAGACTTGATGAACTAATCATCACTTATCAGTATGAGACCATCAACATAAAGTACAATGATAAAAAACTTACCTTACACCACTATGTGGTATAGGTTCTCATCCGCTTCACTCTTCATGAAACCCAACCCAGTGAAGTAGCTATTTATCCTGGTGTGCCAAGAACGTGACGCTTGCTTCAGCCCATACAATGCTCTATAGGGTGGTACATGTGAAACTCATGGTAAAAGGTCTAAAAACCTTCATGATGCTCTATGTATACCTCTTCCTCAATCATGCCATTAAGGAAGGTTGTCTTCACATCCATCTAATGTATCTTCCAGCCCATCTATGTTAATAATGACAATTTTGATCCGATTGACAAGTACCTTGCAAGAGGAGCAAAGGCCTCATCCTAGTCAATCCCCTATACCTGTGAAAGGCCACAGGCTCCAAATCTAGCCTTATGCTTCTCCACACTACCATCTACAGCTTTATTTACCTTGTAAAGCGAATGAGAGCTCACTGCTAAATTTTCCTTCATTCTCAAGACCACATCCCAAACACTGTTACGGACTATGGAGTCATGCTCCTCCACCATGGTATCAGCCTAAAATATCTATTGCACTACTTCCTTAAAGAAAGATGGCTTTGTCACAACACATTCACCCATAAGAGCCATGTATCAAGTGTACCTCTTAGGTGACCTCCTCTACCTGCGTTGAGAAGTGTGTGCTCCTACATTCTCCTGTGCATCATCCAACAATATGTCAGCTTCTCTGGTGTGCTTTCTTCCCTCTCTAGAGGATTTTACCTGAGTGGATGTCTCCACTCTTGGATCCTCTGTATCTGGCTTCTCCACATGAATCTGAGGCTTGTCAACCTTAGGAGCTAAAAGCTTCTCATCTACATGTAGCTCAAGCTCCCTCTCAAGGGAAATTTGCATGGCCATCTACTCATCGAATCTGACATCCTTGTGAACCACTGTCATCCTGGTGGTTGGAAAGTACACTTGTTAGTTGTGAGGTGTATCAGTGTACCCCACAAATATGCCCAACCCTATTTTTGGCTCAAGCTTCTTCCATGTATATTTGATTACATGGCAATATATTGATGACCCAAAAATCCTAAAGTTACCAACATCTGGCTTCCTACTAGAATAAGCCTCCTTTGGTGTCTTCATCTCATGTATCTAATGTGGGCTACGGTTCTAAACATAAACTACTTTGTTGTATGCCTCATCCCACAAGTGTAGTGGTAGGCCCTGGTAATGCAACATCACCCTCACTTCCCCTACTATGATTATGTTCTTCCTCTTGTCCACCCCATTCTTCTAAGGATTATGAGGTTTTGTGAACTCCTATTTAATCCCTTCCACTACACAGAATTTTGTAAATGCGTTTGAGACATACTCACGATTGTTATCACTCTATAGAGCTTTAACCTTCTTGTTCGACTCTTTCTCCACCAATGCTTTAAACTCACAAAACTTTGTGAAAGTTTGATCCTATTTCTGCATAAAAAATATCTAGCATTTACAAGAATAGTCATCAACAAATATAAGATAATACCTATGTTTGGTCATGGATGTTGTTGAGAATGGTCCACACACATCTAAATGGACTCACTCTAGAATAGCCTCTACTTGACTATCTTTGTCATGAAAGGAAGACTAGGTGTATTTTCTCCAAGTACACCCCTTGCATGCATCAACTTACTCAAGCATACCGTTGGGAATACTAGTAGAGATTTGTTGCAATATCTTCAAAGCCCCTTGATGCAAGTGGACTAATCACTAGTGCCACAACTCACCAATTCCTTGACTCTGCACCCTTTCTTCTTTTGTGCTCAAATCAACACACTCCTCTACTTCAAGCTTATAGAGATTTTTCACCCTATTCCCTATTTTCTTTACTTGACCCGTGGCTATGTGTTGAAGGAAAGCCTTTACTTTTGAGAAGATCAAATCATAACCTCTATCCTCAAGAATGGAAATGGATACCAAGTTATTATTTATCCTAGGCACATACATAACATTATTCAAGGTGGGAGATGGAGCCATGGCAAATGCAGGGAGTTACATTGTAAAGGTCGACGATGGAAAATAGACTCAAGATGGCAGGCCTTCAATGGGGCATGTCTATCATAGCATTGATGCAAAGAATGGAATTTTTAGACCTCCATAGGGTATTGAGAGCCATTGGGACATCTTCAGTTTGTTTGAAATATGGAACGAAGACGAACTGGTGAGAAAGGCATGCGCTGCTAGGGTTTTCCTGCCTTCACGCGCTGAGCAGGTTGCTACGACACTACTACATCAAGACACAACAACCCTTATCTGGGTCTTCCTACTAAAGCAAGGCACACTCCTCTAGATTTGTCTATGGAAATGACCAAATGTCCTCAATGAACCCCCAAAAGCATTCAAGAATGGTAGAGACCCTGATTTTTTAATCAGCTTACCATTATGGGTCCGCTCTTCTCTAGAAGAAGGCCTAAGAAGCATCCTTAGGCTCCTACGCAATGGCTCTGGGACTTGGGTTTTCTCAAAAAAGATGCCCACTGATCTGGGTAGCAACAGAGCACGTAGAAGACCAGAAGATATGCAGGAAAAGGGAGAAAAGCATCCAATAGGTTGGTGGCTTTATGCACTTGATTTGGAACCCCCAGAGATAGATTGATCCCCACAATGGCCATGGGTGACCTCTCCCTACCTAAAACATAACATTCCTTGTAGATCAGGACTGGGAAGCTTCGTTATGAGCTGAAAAATGCCTAAACTTCTCATGTTCTGGCTAGATTGGGTGGACTACAATCTTTTTTCCTTTCTTTCCTATCGACTAGCAAACTTTAAGACAAAGGGTAAAAGGGAATCATCCTTGATGGTTATGACAGAGCAGGAGAGGGTTTGGGGCTTCCCTTCGAGTGCTCTTCACTCATATCTACCACCCAACCGAGAATAGGATCCCTATGAAGGAAAGATCTGCATGGACACAACACTGATATGGGAAATGCCACACCCAAAAGGTCTCCTGGAACCAGTAGGTGGGTATCTAAAAAAAGGAAATGCCAGGCGTATTAGTCTAGATATGTTAAGGCAAGAACCAGACAACACAAAGAGATGCACAAATCCACTAGATAGCCTAGATCTGGAGAAGCGAGAACCAGATAGAGCACTGATATGCTTAGATATGTCAGACTCGGGCACATGGGCAATAGACCGAGACTTGTCTCAGATAGATCCACACACTATTGAAGCGGATTTGATACAAATGTTCATTGAAACGTGGGATGGAAGACATATTTGCTAGTGACTGTGGAAGGGGTGGAGGATCCAGGATCTAAGGCATGAAATACAAAACCACTCCAGTATACTAGCATGCAAGCAAAATTTGATCTACTTAGGTCACAGTTTACAGGATAACCATACACTTCAAGATTATGGCATTGTCACAGACTTGACCATAAAGATCCACCTGCATCTGCGAGGTGGGTGTTTTGGAATCAATTCAAAAAGAATAGGCTCTTTCAAGGATGTTGTTAAAGGTAAGGACAAAGCATAAACCAAAACAGAAACACTGCCTAAGCTACCAGGGCCCTACATTGTAGAACAAAAATCTGATAATCCTGCTCTCGCCATTACAATGCATGAGGTAACTGATTTGTACACAAATATCTATTCCAAATCATTTATATGCAGATTTAATGGTTTTTGGCAAAAAACTGATGTTTTGCACCAATGGATATATGCTGCATGGTCACCAAATTGTGAAATATACTTATGCCCCAAGGGGTTTTTTATAGTCAGATTCAGAACATTACAGGAAAGGGAACATATCCTCAACAAGGGTCCATGGTTCTGGGGCAATGTGGGACTCTTCATGACCCCTTGGTTTCTATAATTCAATGACAACACAATGGTAGTAACAAAGATGCCAGTTTCGGTTAGGTTGCACAACCTTCCATTACACTTTTGGCATCATAATGTTTTAATAGCCATAGGGAAATCCTTGGGAAAGTTCCTCAAGATTGACGAGGACAAACTTACAAGAGGAATATTTATTTTTTCTAGTATCTGTGTTGAATTAGATCTTAGTTAGGGACTACCAGACAACATTACATTAAATTTCAATAATACATAGTGGACACAACCTTTAGATTACGAAAATACAACTTTCTGATGTCATGGATACCTACAAATAGGCCACCTCAAAAGTGCTTGTCCACAAGCAAAAAAAATCCCGAAATGGAACAAGAAGCAACAGAAGAATCCTAAAGGATGGCAATACACAGCCCCCTTGGATGAAGAAGTAGAAAAAGCAGAAACAATAGAATATAAAGCAAAAATGGATGTCCAAAAGGCCCAGAACAACAAACCAAAGGAGAAGGAAGACCCCAACAACCCTTTGCAGTAACAAGAATCCCAACTAACAGGACTGGAAATATCTGGCAACAAGCAAACTCATGGATCAGAATGATCTTATTCTGACAAAGACTCTCCCATAAATACAAAGCAACTCTCCATTACAACTACCACTTCCAACACTAAAGGTTGGTGAAAGGTGGAAAATAAAAAAGGGAGAAGATAATAGTTTTTATTTTTTAATTTTTTTACTTTTTGTGTAAACAAGAACAGACTGTATGCATATGCTTTTTAGCATCTACAACATGTAATTTTCTCTTATGAATAAAATTACGATTTTTCCAAGGAAAAAAAAAATATTATTCAAGGTGAGTGGAGCCCCATGCTCCCTCTGAAAAGTAATCTTACACAATCCAATAACACTATACTTCCTGTCATCACACATATTGATATGCATCTGGAGATCTTTCTCCTCAAGGTCACTGAATAACTCTTTGTCGCTATTCATGTAGAATGAAGCTTCACTTTCTAAATACCATACACTTCCCATCATTGATGACACCACGCATGCAATGAGGGAAAATTGCAATTCGAATTGAGAGGCCAAGACATCACCCGTCGCACCTCCTGAGGACTTCTTCTTGGAGTTCTTGAGTGGAAAATTTGTATAAAAATGGTTTAGATCACGAAAATGAAATCACTTAACTTCCATCATGTCCTTCTTCTTACCTCCATGATAAGAATCCAATTTGGAATTGGAAGCTTTCCCTTCGCCCTTCTTCACCTTAATCGCTATGGCACAATTCTCTTCATCATCAATCTTTGAAAGGAAATACAAGGAAAGAAACCTATTCTAATTTCTTAAAGTAAAGATAAATGTCAAGCATTACATTTCAAAGATTTTATATCCATTAATAGATTTTATTAGATGTGGCAGTCAAGAGAATCATCATTGTATTATCGAATTCATAAATTTGTCCATTAAACCAAATCGCTGAAATATTTTGCATGGGTAAAGAGGCGAGTCCTAAGTGGTATTTAGTCTTACTTAATCATTTAATTAGAACCTAGCGGTATTGACTCAACCCTAAGGGATGATAACCAAGCTTCTTCAGTGAATCTAGGTAAGTATATGCATGTTGGAAGGTTACTACAGGGTTTCATGTAGTACTACTACACGAAACAACAAATTTGCTAGAGGGAGTTATAATTCATTGAATGACCAACCAAATCAAATCCAAATTGGATGGGACAAGTTTTTTTATTGAATAGGATTAATTAGGTCTCCATTCCAAGTGGAATCACTCAAAAATACCTCTCTTAACCCATGCAAAAATTGGCAGAAAATTACTAGTTAAAAATCTAGAAATTCGAGAACTAGTAAGCTAGTAAATCTATAAAATGCCTAACCTAATCAAGTGAAAATTTAATGGGGTAGTTTTTTTTATCAAATATATATATATTTTTTTATCTAATTCAAGTGGAACCAACTTTATTGAAGCTCATTAGCATGCTCTAAAAAATAGGAGAAATTTATTATTATTTGCCACAAAGGAGTTCCAGAAATCTAGATTTGGGAATAAGCAAACTAATCCAAGTAGCTCAATGATTACTATGACCTTCCAAATATTTTCCAAGGATGAAATGATTCTTTTGATCCTACAAAATAACTTACATTGACCATTTAACCCAATCCTACAACAAGAAATCATTAATACTAAATGCAGAAATAGAAAGAAACAAGAACAAGAGATGCATGTGAATAAGAAGTGAAAAGAAGAAAAAAAATGATACAAAAGGGCTCTGAGGCTCCTGGGATGGCCAAGCACAATGAAACTTAGAGTACTATGAAGGAGACCAAGGTTTTGAAGCTGAACGTGACACCAACCTTCATTATTTTCATCAATACAATTACATCCTTGCAAGAAATGACAATGGAGTTGCAAAAATACAAGTTCTCTCCACAAGAAGAGTAATAAAAATCCACCCCCTAGAGGGAAAAATTGACTTGGTAATTATAAAAAATTATTAGGAATCATTCCCCGTGAAAGGAGGAATTTTTCCCCACCAAAATCCCTTGATTAGTGGATTTGGTTCCCAATACTAGGAATCTATATTAAATGGCAGGGAACACATTCGTAGATTTTCTCAATCATTGGAGATCCACAATTTGTCTAATTATTTCAGAATATCTTCTTGATTTATTATTTAATATTGATCCTTGTGTAGTAGGAAGAAAGTACCTTAATTATCTCCTCCTCCAAATCCTCATAATTTACCTGATATTCCACAATATTCCACAAAAATAATTAATATTAGGCACAAATATGCAGTTATCCACAAACCTTCCTAATGAACATATTAAAGTTAAAAATACATTATCTAATGCAAAAAGAGAGGTTTAATGTGCAGAAATATGGTCAGATGGGCTTGTTGTAGTGCCTACAACGACCCTCCAAAATTTTGCCTTAGCTTCGTTTTGGAGCCTCCCTACCAACCTTTCACAGTAACATGTGTTGCCTTGTCAAGTACACAAGCTTCAGTGATTTTCTTGCAGAATGACATCATGTCCATCAAAGCTTGTCACATCCCCTCATAGGTTGTTTCACCAGACTTGGTCCAGTTGTAGGTTAAGAAACTCCCTCAAGAAATTGCATAATGATGGAGGGGAACTAGCCTTCCCTCAAGAAATTGTACAATTCTGTCTGGTAGCCTGCTAAGCTCTAGAATTGCATAAATATGCCTATCACTGTTCACTGGAAAAATTTAGAAATTCCTCCTAGCAAGACTACTCAGCCTACAAATTGCACAATTTTGGGCAGCAGTCAGCTGCTCTGCCCAGAAATTGCGCAATCCCTCTGTGTAGCAAGCCCATCTCCCTCCCAGAAATGCACATTTTTTCCTCCCAGCTAAGCAGACTGTTGCATGTATAGTTGAGTTGACCGGCTCCCTCTGGGACCAAGAAAACCTAATTTGAATGCATGGAATACTTCTCCTAAGGTAGCATGCAAAGGAATCCCTTGATTCAGGGATCTACTTTGAGCAGCTGGAGGTTGCATGCAAGGATTATTTCAAAAACATCCCACCAAGTGTCGCTCTTCCTAGATTTGTGGCATGCACATCACATCTTTGATTTTATCAAAACTCATGAATCAGACGTTGCAGAGCTCTTTCCTCGCATCGACCTTGCAGCTTTGACATCCCACATTGCATCTAGGAGTCATCAACACATTCTTCTCAGTTGTCTTGGGGTAAGCCCGTTGTTCATGACTTGCACTGCATTTATGTTTTGTGTTTCGCATTGTGTGAGTTTTGTCTGCTTGATTTCAGTGAGTGCTTGCAGTCATTTACATGCATACTAGCTTTGACTAGCACTATTTTAGTTTTTGTTAACATCTCACTTCCATCACATGCATGAAACTATTTTTTCATGCACGGGCACCGTTGCGGCAACTCGCTTCAAACACATGCATGCTTTCCCATTTCTTGAATCCTGCACTTGCTATTTGCATGTATGATTATTCACTCTTGTTTTCACTCATCTCATCATGGATTCATACTTCTCATGTTTTCAGTGATTGTCGCTCGGACTAGGTTGCCTTGGCACAGACCATGCGTTTCCCAACTAGCACTGCACATTTCTAGAAGTGAAGTCTCTGACTTCCCTCCAAAAATTTTGAAAATCTAGCCAGGCACTAACCTCGATGCTTCCAATGCACAATTCTTGGAGGTAGTGTCCTGTTGGCCATAGAAACTACACAATGCAGTTTACTGGTTGCATGTCACTGCTAACTGAAATTTTGCATTACAGAGTTTCATTCCTCAGCATGCTAGGATGGATAGTGCATTGCGCAGTTCCAGCAGTCAGTCATCATCCTGACATCTCGGATTGTACCTTGCGCAGTTTTGGCAGTTAGTCTCCTGACCTCTCGACGGAAATTGTGCAACCTTCATTATCAGTTACACAGGTATTTTCCAAGTCATCTCTCAAGTTCATTTTTGTTTTTGACTGACAAATTTCTTGCCACGAGTGTTGCCATGTCTCCAGGTATTGCAGGTGTTCATCTACCTCTAGCAGCATAGGTACAATGGTTCCCAGGAGAGAAAAGTCAAAGACACTATTCAAAGCACACTTGGGGATGCATTCGATCAAGTGTCTATCACTACAACAAAACACTGTGATTAGCATCCCTTTTTGCTTCCTTTTTTGCATCTAGAGACCATTTTTGGTGCTATTTGTGTCCATTTATCAAATATGGTGCAAAACTTGATGCAAAGTTTTCACCGAGTTTTGCACCAAGTCTTACATAAAGTTTAGCACCAAGTATTGTAATAGGTTTTGCACTAGATTTTACACCAAGTTTTACACCATGTTTTATGCCAAGTTTTGTGCCATCCTTTGCACCATGTTTTGCATCAATTTTGGCACCTAATTTTGTTTCACCATCTTTTGCATCCTCTATTGCATCCACTTTTTGCCACTACACTTGCATCAACTTTTGCATCATCTCTTGCATCCTCTTTTGCATCATTTTTTAAATCATTTTTTGCATCCATTTTTGCATATTTTTTGCATCCCCTTTGTTCAAAGTTTTGCATCGAGGTTTGTGTCCAGTTTTTGCATCTAATCTTGCATCTACTTTTGTTGCATTGAATTTTACATCTTGTTTTTCATCCATATTTACATCCTCTTTTTCATTTGTCATTGTGTCCACTATTGTATCCATTTTTCTTGTGCCATAATTTGCACCTAGTTTGACACCTCCCTTTGCACCCCTTTTTGTTTCTAAATTTGCATCCACGATTGCATCCTCATATACATTTAGGTTTTCATCGACTTTTACATCTATTTTTAATGCCTTTTTATATCCACTTTTGTGTCAAGATTTGCATCAAGTTTTGTGTCTTGTATTGCATCTACTTTTGCATAGAATTTTGTTGCACCATATTTTACATCCATTGTTGCACCCATGTTTACTCCCACTTTTACATCCCTTTTTGCATCCTATTTTTCATCTTCATTTATTTCATTTTTTGTATCTATCATTACATCCACTTTTGTTGTGACACAATTTGTGCCATGTTTTGTACTTACTATTGTACCCACATTTTCTTCCAATTTTGCATCCATCTTCGTATCTTCTTTTACATAAAACATTGCATCTATTTTTGCATCCACTTTTGTGTTGGGTTTTGCATCTCATTTTGTATCTTCTTTTGCATGTACTTCCATTGCATCCATATTTTGCATCCAATTTTGTTTCTCATGTTGCACCCGTGTTTGCATCCACTTTTATATCCCTTGTAGCATCTTGTCTTGCATCTAAGTTTGCATCTTCTTTTTTTCTATTATTACATCCACTTTCTCATCCACTTTTTTTGTGCTATTATTTGTGCCATATCTTATGCCTATTGTTGCAACCCACATTTTCTTGCACTATTGCATCCACATTTGTTTTCTCTTTTGTGTCCAAGTTTGCATCAAATATTGTTTATGTTTTTTGCATCCCATTTCGAATCTACTTTTACATCCACTTTTGATTTGTCCAATTTTGCAACTAATTTTTCGTTCACTATTGCACCCATGTTTTGTCCATGTTTACATCTCTTTTTTCATCCAATTTTTCCTCCTTTTTGCATTCAAGTTTGTGATTTTTTTTTTTTTTTTTACATTCATTGTAGTATCCACATTTGTTTCACCACAATTCATGCTAAGTTTTATGCCTACTATTGTGCCCATGTTTTCTTCCACCTTTTCATCCATGTTTGAATCCTATTTTGTGTTCAAGTTTGCATCAACTATTGCATCTATTTTTTCATCCACTTTTCTATCAATTTTTTTGTCTTGTTCTGCATCTACTTATGTTGTGTCCACTCTTCATCTAAATTTACGTCTATTTTTACCCCCATTTTTTTTGTTCACTTTTGCATCCCTTTTCCAACACACATCATATTTTTTGCATTAATGATATTTCTTATGACATTGAAAATTATGAACAACTAATGACAAATTCAATAATTATAACGATGATGATAATGAAGATGATGACGATGACATGAATTGTGATTGTTATGATAATGACAATGCTGATAAAGATGATGAGAGTTACAATGACAATGATGATGATGATGCTAATGACCTTAGCCATTCTTCCCAATTTTTAAATGTTTTCATGGTCAAAATCATAGTAATTATCTTTGACGTCATCTTCCAAGTCATCATCATCTGATCATCATTATCATTATTTTCATCTTGGTCATCATCAAGAACAATAATGGCATGAATGATGATTATGATGTTCATGATGAAGATGACAACAATTATGATAAAAATTATATTAGTTATGATGATGGGGATGATGAAAATTATAATGACGATGATAATGGTAGTAATGATGATGATCATTGATCATCTCTAAAAAATAAAGTTGTTATTTTTCTTGCATATATCATGTGTCCTAACAACCCTTTTCGAGCACTCGTAACATTTTTTAAGTGGATGATATTTCTTATGATGCCTATAATTATGAACAATTGATGACAATATCCATAATCACGATGATGATGAAGACATGAATGGTAATTATGACGATAATGAAATTATGACAATAATGATGACATTGATGGTGGTGATGATGGCGATAATGAAGATGATGAGCCTCCCTCTAAACTAGGGAGGTACTCATAATGAGACAAAAAATTACTCTCAAGTTGAAATATTCATATAAGAAGGGATCTGGATTGATAAGCATCAATCATGATTTACATCATCATAGCCAACATTGTCAAAATAGTAAGGCCTTTACTAACAAGTTTATCTCTCCATTAGATCAAAGCACAATGTTGGGACGCATAAATTTGGACACCACTGCCTCTTTAGGCACTTACCCCACCAGGATGTTCACCAGGTATGTCCTCACATGATCATTTCCTAATCCATTATCATAATATTTGACACCAGGAAATGTCAATCCTCATGACTATTCTCATCTTGGATTAATGTACTTGACTTATGGCGATTGGTCCTAGTCAAAGTCCAAATTCTCAAAGAATATTGGTCCCAGATGTTTATCCAATCCACCATTCTCCCTACTAGTGCCTTTACTAGGCTTATGATTGTTAGTCCTGGCCATAGTACATGACACATGGATAATATGGTGTCTACCCTCACTCCCTCTCAACCAGAGAGGAGACATCCACAAGCATAAGATTTTCTCAAGAATACCCATCATTTTCATAGAGAATAACATCATTAATTTTTTTTCATCACATGATGCCTTTATGATTAAGCATTCATATATTTGTGGCAAAATATTTCCACTTTTGTCATTTGTGATGAAATAAAATAAAAAAGTGAAAGCCAAAATCATTAAAGCTACACTATATTGATTTATCTAAATCTGAACTCTAAGGTTGGAGTGAAAATTCATGTAGATCTTATATTTACGAGTTGTGCCAAACTTATGAAAACCTTATTCCTTAAGTCCTATATTTAAGAAAATGAAAAAGAAAGAAAAATAAGGGCCAATGAATGGTAACTCATGTATTCACTCCCTCTTTGGAAAATATATGAATATATACACTCCTAGTCACACTTGATCACATATTGTGATGGCTAAATCATGAATTCCTCTTTTCTCCTTGCATTTTCACTTAATCATTTAAGCACCTAATTGAGGATGTAGGGAATGTTTGTTGCCTAAGGCTTTCATGTCTACTCTTGGTTTACTTATGTCACACTACTATCAATTTATGTGATAGAGTGAAATACATAAGTTTGTGGAGTTATTAGAGTGGTGTATTAAGTTAGTCACTACACACACATGTATTACATCTCATTGATCCACATGTGTGGGTTGGAGACTCATTGCTTGACAACTTTAATGGAGACTACTTTATGGCTTTAATGGTGTAGCTTACAAAGTATCTTGTTAAACATTGTGATTCATCCTTTCTTTTCCTCGAGACACTTGATAATATTGAAGTCACTCCCAATAATCCATGGAGATGGGGAGTATAAATTACTTGTGGTAGAAATATAATTGAGAAATAGAGGTTTTCCATTTGCGATATTGGAGTCATAGACATTGGATACATGGTATTAGTCCTCGATGTCAATTAACTAAAATTGTATTTTCATAATGCGAAAAGAAGTAAACATATTGGTAACCTTGATGTCTTGATCATTTCAAATAATAACCATTCCACCCAAGTATCTCTAAGCATCAATCACTACTACCTGGAAATTCCTCCCCCATTTTCTAATTATATGAGGTAGAACCTCACTTAATATTTTTGCTTCTTATATCAACATTATAGATGGGTGCTTTGCATACCATTTTTCTTTTAGGAGTCTTTGTCTTCCTTTATTATTGAGGCCCCTCATGTTCCATGAGACTATTTCCATTGAGAATTTACATAGAAAGGAAGTATAATGTGACTAAAAAAAACATGTCTCAAGATTTAAGTGCTTGGACAATTCCACTTCATGACTCCTATATTTCCTTAACCTGGGACCAAATGGTGAACTTGATGGCTTAAGGGAAATTGACCAATGAAAATAT
>APFE031353424.1:0-39380 GCA_000404065.3 Pinus taeda
TTTTTTTTTGATATCTAACTGAATCAGGAATGACAATGGTACCATACTTGCATTACACGGTGTAACGACCTATAGCTCCGCCCGAAGTGTGACCGCGGAGGGCGCGCGGTTGAACCTGAACGAACAATGGAAGAGCAGCTCACGACTTCATGTGCGACGGTTATGTGTTATAATGCGCACAAGGAAGGGAGTGAGGACGAGTTTATATGCGTGGTGTCATGGTGTTAACATTATGGAGGCCAACCACACTTGGAGACAAAGGTCGACTTGAAGTTAAGGGTGTTTGTGATGAAGTGTGGGCGTTGGGAGGTCGGCTGGGCAAGCCACGACCTCGCCCTACGTTTGGTATAAGTTGCAAGTGCATGGATGTCATTTGGCAAGCAATCACTTTCTCAACATCTTCACTCTATGAGCTAGAGGCGCAGGTCTAGTGCGCAGATCTAAGGAGGAGGCGCAAGTTTAGCAATGCACCCATTCTTGGGCTTGGTTGCACGATGAAGACACGCTGAACTTGGTTGTGGGTAAAGGTGTGGCCAGGAGCACCCGATGGTTGGGTGAAGGCATGCACGGGTGTGTGGCGCAAGACGGATGGTTGAGGCGTGCACAGGTGTGGTGCCTGGTTTGTGCGAAGGTGCCCGATAGTGAAACGGAGGAGCGTCCGGTTTGTGCGACGACTTGGCACGGGTGTCTTGGTGACTCAGGTGAGCGCCCACCCATCGTGCAAGTGTCCACGGTGACTTGGTGAAGTGTTGAGATTGTGGACAAAGGTGTATCTCGGTTGGAGGCACCCGTGTGTGGCGACTTAGAGGCGCACCCAAGTTGGGCAAACAACATGATCGTGCTACAAGGTGAATGAAGGGTTGGTGAATCGTGCGGCGATCATGCGGAGGTGCCAACGAGCTAGGCAACCGTGTTTTTCCTTGGGTTGTAAATTTGGCTAAGTATGAAACTTGAGGTTTCCATGTATACTTGTAAAGGTTTGTAAAAAGTTGTATAATATATTGTTGGGCAGACTCATTGTTCAGGGAGTTGCCCCTCCCTTTATACTGTGCAATTGTGTTCATCAGTTATAATTGCTGTTGATAATGAATGTGTATGGGTGTTCATTAGTATAAAGGATAAAGAAATAATACTTGGTTGAGAAACACAAACTAAGTAGGTGGTTCGGTGAAGGTGTGCACAGGTGTGTGGCACCCGACGGACAGTTGAGGCGTGCACGAGTGTGGCGCCCAGTTTGTGCAAAGGTGCCCGACAGTGAAACAGAGGAGCGTCCGGTTTGTGCGACGACTTGGCACGGGTGTCTTGGTGACTCGGGTGAGCGCCCGCCCGTCGTGCAAGTGTCCACGGTGACTTGGTGAAGTGTTGAGATTGTGGACAGAGGTGTGTCTCGGTTGGAGGCGCCCGTGTGTGGCGACTTAGAGGCGCACCCAAGTTGGGAAAACAACATGATCATGCGACAAGGTGAACGAAGGGTTGGTGAATCGTGCGGCGACCGTGCAGAGGTGCTGACGAGCTAGGAAACCGTGTTTTGCCTTGCGTTGTAAATTTGGCTAAGTATGAAACTTGGGATTTCCAAGTATAATTGTAAGATTTCTAAACTGTTGTATAATATATTGTTGGGCAGACTGATTGTTCAGGGAGTTGCCCCTCCCTTTATACTGTGCAATTGTGTTCATCATTTATAATTGTTGTTGATAATGAATGTGTATGGGTGTTCATTGGTATAAAGGATAAAGAAATAATACTTGGTTGATAAACACAAACTAAGTAGGAATAAGTGGTTAGGCGTAGTCCACGAACATAACTATTGGTGAAAAGAAAGTGTTTGATTGTGTTGCACCTCGCCAAGAGCGGTTAAAAGACTACCGCTTGCCTGGGGGCATGACTGGTGGTATCAAAGCTAGTCTGAAGACTCGAAGGAGTCTTGCAGGAAGCTGGGTGAAGCAAGTGTGTATACACTTGGAAGTTGGTAACAGGTACTTGCAGGTGAAGGAAGCTGATTTCACATTCAAGTGGAACAAGAGCTGGTTCATGTCTTGCAGGGAACGTGGAGAAGGCTGAAAGGAAAAGATGGTGGATGAACCTACGATAGGTGAATCTAGCCATGATGCAGGGGAAGTCTTCCGGTACAAAGTGTTGGAACAAATGGTTCGATGGAGTTCTAACTGGGTTTCAATGAAGGCTAAGAATATCAAAATTTTGGAACGTTGCTTCGAACTAAGGAGGGAACTCGAAGAACTCAAAAGCCAATGTGGAAGTATGATAGATGGTGAAATCAAGGAACTTGATGAGGAGATTCGACAAAGTGGTCTTGGTCTTCAAGAGCTCTTGGATGAAAGAGCCCAGTTAAGGAAAAAGAGTGCCATGGTGGAAGCCGAAATCAAGCAAACTGAGGAGGAAATAAAGAAGAAGCTTCTTGGTAAGAAGATCGTTGTAATTGAGCAGGAAGAGCTCGACCACATTGACAGGCTGGGAAATCACTACCGAGACAATCCAAAGGATGTTCGGAAGCTTAGTTCTATGGAAGTAGTCAATGGACTCTTGGTTGGTGCACTTGAGCAGAATGCGATGGAGGACAAGCTTGAAGGGAGTCAAGCTAGACCAGGATCAAGTTGCTTAGAGGAGCCAAGCAAGGAAGTGAAGTACCTTAGGAGGAATGTCAAGTTGGAGCACAAACCAATTGACATTTTTGAGGCCGAATTCTTGAAGAAGGTTGCTGATGTGAGACACAAGATAAAGCGGACAGAAGGAGGTGATTCCTTGAAGCTGAGTTTTGTGCAGGTGACTGTGAAGGGCAAGAGATTTGCAACTTTGGTGGATAAAGGAGCTACTCATAGCTTCTTAAGCAGGAAAGCAGCAAAATATTTTGGGAAGAAAGCAAAGATGGAGAGGGAATGGAGTTCTTTCAAAGCAGTCAACTCTACCATGAAAGCTGTTATTGGTGTCATGGAAGACACTCAGGTGAGAGTGGGATCATGGTTTGGAAAGTTGGACTTGAGGATCGTGGACATGGATGATCATTCTATGGTGCTGGGGAAGATTCATGAGGCTTGCACAAGCATACAATGTGGACCGGACATCTCTTGATCACAGTGAAGGAAGAACCATGATGTCGAGAATAGAAGGAGTTGCTTGGGGTATAGACCAAGGATGAATTCTATGACTTTGTATCCCAAAGATCTGAATGTGAAGCATGAGGATGTGGAGCAAAGGGGACTTGGGAGTATGACTCAAACAATGAAGGAAGGGAAGTTGATTGACTTCGTTGCGAGAGCGAGGAAGGATGAAGTAAGTGAGAGGGCAATCTCACGAACCTTGAAGTACTTGACAGAAACATCTTCTACTGATGATCTTCACAATGGAGTTGTGAAAGAAGAGAGTCTGAGTACTACTTCAGAGGCAATGGTTGATGAGGATTATGAAGGGTAGAGATATGGTTGGTATAGTGGATTTTTGCAGGTATGCTATGGGCATATATGAATTTTAGTTGACGAAAGCCAAGCTTGGAGAGTTTGGGTGTACAGGGGAAGAGATTGAGGCTATGCACAGATACTTGTGGACACAACATCAATCTGATACATGGGTGGATGAGAGTCAGGGAGGAAAGTTCCTGGCCCTCCTTTCTCTATAGACAACCTTGGAGAAGGGTTGGTGTGGAGTCCTTGATAGGGAGGAACCACATCAACTTAGCAAGGGGCCTTGGAGGAAGCTTCTTTATGACAGATTGTAGACTTGGATGCAGATGGCCAGATGTTGGGATGGAGTCTACATGGGTTGGACGTCATGGACAACTAGAGTCATGGACATCAGGTTGGAGATATGGAGCATGATAGTTATGAAGGGACTTTATGCAGGAGCATGTTTAGATGTGTCATTCATTGACATTCTATGGGGAATGTTGAAGCAAAGGATGTTGTGCAGATGTTGTTATGACATGGAGATGTATGAGCCAGTGGAGAGGTTGTACACTCTTGTGCAACAAGGCCATGGTTCGAACATGTTGTAGATGGGATGGAGATTTCATGGACCTGAACATGGGGATTGGACAGATTCTTGATGAGTCCGAGATGTAGCAGAAGTCAAGGAAAGACTGATGGGGACATAAGGATGTGCATTCTTATGGTTTGGGCGTATGGTTGGATTAGCTACCCAACTAGTTCGAGTCATGAGAGGTACCAATGTGCAGAGGTGTGTTCATATCACGCTGGGCCGAGGTGATGGATGAGAGAGAGAGATGTGACTATGAGGTCTACACTTGACGAGGAGCATACCGGTGTGTGTTCTGATGAGAGACTACAAGATGAGGACGACACATGATGGAGATGGGAGATCTACATATGTTGTAGGGATGTTTGCAGTATGTGGAGGAGTTGATATCATGGATAAGACTATTTAGATATAAAAATCTTGATCTTGGTAGATGGATACTAGGATGGTATGTTGTCGAGAACGACAACGACTTCAGGTGGAGGAAGATGTAACGACCTGCAGCTCCGCCCAAAGTGCGACCACGGACTGTTCAGATATGAAAACCTTGATCTTGGTGGATGGCTACCAGGATGGTATGTTACGAGGATGACAACGACTTTAGGTGGAGGAGGATGTAATGACCTGTAGCTCCGCCCAAAGTGCGACCGCGGAGGGCGCGCAGTTAAACCTCAATGAACAATGGAAGAGTAGCTCACGACTTCATGTGCGATGGTTATGTGTTATAATGCGCACAAGGAAGGGAGAGAGGATGAGTTTATATGTGTGGTGGCATGGTGTTAACATTATGGAGGCCGACCACACTTGGAGACAAAGGCTGACTTGAAGTTAAGGGCGTTTGCGATGAAGTGTGGGCATGGGGAGGTCGGCTGGGCAAGCCACGACCTCGCCCTATGTTTGGTATAAGTTGCAAGTGTGTGGATGTCATTTGGCAAGCAATCACTCACTCAACATCTTCGCTCTATGAGGTAGAGGCGCAAGTCTAGTCTGCAGATCTAAGGAGGAGGCACAGGTTTAGCAATGCACCCATTCTTGGGCTTGGTTGCATGGTGAAGACACGCTGAACTTGGTTGTGGGTGAAGGTGTGGGCAGGAGCACCCGGTGGTTGGGTGAAGGTGTGCACGGGTGTGTGGCGCCCGACGGACGGTTGAGGCATGCACGGGTGTGGCGCCCGGTTTGTGTGAAGGTGCCCAACGGTGAAACGGAGGAGCATCCGGTTTGTGCGACGACTTGGCACGAGTGTCTTGGTGACTCGGGTGAGTGCCCGCCCGTCGTGTAAGTGTGCACAGTGACTTGGTGAAGTGTTGAGATTGTGGACAAAGGTGTGTCTCGGTTGGAGGCACCGGTGTCTGGCAACTTAGAGGCGCGCCCAAGTTGGGCAAACAACAAGATCGTGCGACAAGGTGAACGAAAGGTTGGTGAATCGTGCGACGACCGTGCGGAGGTGCCGACGAGCTAGGCAATCGAGTTTTGCCTTGGGTTGTAAATTTGGCTAAGTATGAAACTTGGGGTTTCCAAGTATACTTGTAAAGCTTTTTAAACTGTTGTTTAATATATTGTTGGGCAGACTCATTGTTCAGGGAGTTGCCACTCCCTTTATACTGTGCAATTGTGTTCATCATTTATAATTGTTGTTGATAATGAATGTGTATGGGTGTTCATTGGTATAAAGGATAAAGAAATAATACTTGGTTGAGAAACACAAACTAAGTAGGAATAAGTGGTTAGGCGTAGTCCACGAACATAAGTATTGGTGAAAAGAAAGTGTTCGATGGTGCCGCACCTCGCCAAGAGCAGTTGAAAGACTACCGCTGGCCTGGGGGCGTGACACACGGGGTCGAATCGCACCGGCTGCCACTATAACAGCTAGGAGAAACCACCAAGCCCGCAAGGAACGGCCCCTCAGGGTAAGACGAGACTTGAACCCGTGACCTGCACAGCGACACGAACGACTTAGCAGACCATTCGTTGACCATGAGACCAAACCCCTGTGGGCCTTGATATCTAGCTGAATCGGCAACGGTGGTGGTATCATACTGACATTAAACGAGGTTGAATCCCACCGACTGCCACTATAACAGCTAGGAGGAACTGCCTAGCCCGCAAGGAACAGCCCCTCAGGGTAAGACGAGACTTGAACCCGTGATCTGCACAGCGGCACGAACGACTTAGCAGACCGTTCACTGACCATGAAACCAAACCCTTGCTGGCAAAGGTGAGCGGGCTTGGCCCAAGCAAATCACTCCTCACGAGTAGTCAATTCCCTCGCTCAGGTTTGAGCACAAGACCTCACTGTCTTTCCGAGTCCGACTTTACCAACCAGCCGCCTCTGTCAACCTTATAATTTCAAAACTATTTTTAATCCAGTATTTATTGAATTATTTTCATATAATCTTCCTCTCCTTAATTGCTTTAATTTGTGAACTAAAGCAATTCACAAATTAATTTGTGATAAAAGAGAGCTATTCCCTTTAGATTAAATTTCGAAACTAGGGCATGAGCTTATAAATATTTACGCCGTAAGGCGTTTCCCTCTGAAATCAACTCTCCTCTCTGCTTACCTATCCTCCTGTGAACCACACGATTATATGTTAGACGATTGCAACAATTTTAACCGTTGATTCAAAGGAATACCAAATAGTTTGGCCGTTTCATTTGACATCGGGTCGAATAGTTCATATGCGGCAGAATCATAAACACATTACCTATCTTTTACAGTCGTTCGTTTGGACTATCCCTCTATCAATGAAGATGAGATCTCTGCAACCCTACGTTGTGGCTTCTTCTGCAACCCCACCGTGTGTTTCAACTGTTGCCCTCCTGTTGCAGAACGGCTATGGTTGTGCTAGGGTATCATGCTTGCATTAGCGGGGTTTTTGTTTGCGCTAGGCCTTGCCTTGCCTTGAGGTGAATGATTTTGCTTGCCCTTAATTTAAATGTCCGCTATACATTACCAGTGCGATGATTTCAGTTAAAGACAAGGGAGGTGCTCATATTGTCCCCATTTACCGGGGAGGTGCTCATGTCGTCCCCATTCACCGGGTATTTATAGATTTTGTCTTCTAGTTAGTAGTTTGTCACTATGGTTCTACAAGGTCTCTGGATTTCCATCCCCCGCCTGCGTCTAGATTTCCATCCACCGGGGGAACAGATGTCTGCGGAGGAAAAGAGGAGACTGCTGAGGCTCGTCCAGATGGATGACCTTAAAAGAACACTGCACCAGATTCCCAATGCCTGTATTTCTGGTAAAGAATTATTGCAGATTTGTATGGACTCCACCGGTGAGGAGCATGGTAAGGAAGTTCTGAAATCGCTTGATAAATCCGGGCCTAGCAGGTACTGAATTCGACCTTGGAACCGGTGAAGCTTCTGTTGGTTTAGAGGTTCTTGTTTTCGTTAAGGTTTCTAACTTCTTGTTCTTGTTAGGGTTTCTAACACTTTTGCCCCATTTTTTTTGCAGGTCGCAAAAATTATGGAGACCGTGCTGCCTTTGTTCAATCCTCTCAGGGAATCCATTGCAATTTTTGTTACGCTTTGAAGGAAAAATCATTTCAGGTTTGAGGCATGCGATGACTTTTTCTGCCATAGAAACCACTGAAACAACAATGCCCAAATTTCTTTTTATTGATAATTTATGAATCCATAAAGATCTTTTATTAGATATTTCTTAGCATTTATCTATCAGCTGAGGAAGATTTAATGGTGGAAACTATAAAATTCTAGATATCAAACTACATCCATCCTAATCAAGTAGTCACAACAATCACATCTGATGATTTGCCAAACTTTCTGTTGCGCATTTAGTGTGAAATGCAAGTTGAGATTTAGCTTTGAATAAAAAATCCAGTTTTAAGATTGATATTTTTTTACATACTTCAAACTTTATATTGAGGATGGAACAATTTAATAAAGGTTTTCAGGGTGAATCTATCGCACTTGGCGAACCTCTATATCAAATGGAAGCTCTGCCGACCTGCTTACCACATTTAATCTATTAAATTTTAGAAATAAATTTGATTGAAAATTTAGAAATAAATAATGAATGATAAATTTGGACGAACTTGCATATCAAATTGTGCCTTAGCAAGAAACCATAAACCTGCGCAACAAACCCTGTTTATCAAATGAAACTTGTAGCATCTGACAATCTGTGCAAATTCTTTTCACATAAGCTTTCATTTCTTTTTCTATTGAATTGTTTTGTGGAATTTGAACAACAGTGGTTTCAATTTAATAAAAAATATTAAATAAAAGATAACACATTCTATACCTAATAGCCTCAACTGACGCATTAAAATCTAGGCACAAAAAACAAAATGAAGCATGGCTGGTTGTTATTAATAGGGTTCATCTACCATTTGGCACACGCACACCCCTTCCAACGGAAGATGAAGCATGGCTGGTTGTTATTAATAGAGCTCATCTACCATTTGGCACACGCACACCCCCTCCAATGCAAGATATCATTTTAATTCTAAATTACATATTTCATTATGTAACTTGCAAAGATAATATTAAACCCTAAAAAACATAAAGCAGGGTTGTCTTATTCTCTTCTTAAGTAGCAATAAAACATAATGAATTATATAGCTAGCTGATTTTAATGGCCTGATTATAACGAATTGTCCATAAACCACAACCATAATAAGTTGTATTAAAGATATTCAGAATGCTAACAACTAAGATATAATTGAAATATATTCATAATTCCACCCTCTAATATCTAATTCGGATATATTTTAATTATTAGCATTCACATTTAATTTATTTAAATGGCATAAATATGAAAAATTTTGTATCAATTATTGTGTAAAACATTGCGAGTTAACCTACGTTTGGTTTTGATGAAATATTTGTTATTTATCGAACTTGTACTGAAGATACTCTGCTCTTGCCCTGTGTTTTAGAATTGCGGTAGCAAAGCATTAAGTACAACATTTGATTTATGGAGGAAAAGTTGTAAGATTTGTTTCGTTTCCCTAAAGAATTGCAGTAAACACTTTGTTGGAGCACTTGTTCTTTACACAGATTTCACCTCTGCAAAACTCGGTCCATATATATTCAGAGAAGAAAAGTATTTTTTGAAATACAATTTCAGATCATTTACGAAATAGAAATGAGTTTTTGACCGAGAATGTAACCATCTAGATAATATCAATCCAAGATTTTACCTTCATTTTTCAGAATCAAAGAAACTGTTAGTGTAAAATCCTTAACAGATCTTTTTACTCCAAAGAAAGCTATAAAGATTTGGCAGAGTTTATAGAGTTTCCTAAATTTCCAATGACTTCAGATGTAGAAAATAAAGTAGCAGTTCTTAAAAGCAAAGATATTTTGTAGCGCAAAAATTTAATCGAATATTTACTTTGAAATCTTTAAACATTCCTCGAGAAGTTTGGGAAAAGAAGGCATATGAATTTTTTAAGAAAAATAACCGAAATGGCACAAGTTATATCCTATAATTCTCTCTTGAATTCATCATAATTACAATCTCTTTCAGATTCATTTGGAAATTATATGCACCAAGCGGAATTTAAAACAACGATACTTGCCAGCACTGCAAGCTTCCTACTCAAGCTGTTTGTATGCACCAAGCAGAATTTAAAACAACGATACTTGCCAGCACTGCAAGCTTCCTACTCAAGCTGTTTGCGGACCCTATCGTGCTCGCCAGCCGAAAACATTATGGTGCTCGTGGAGTACGAAATCTGTCCACAGTTTCAGAGAACATCCAGCTAAACCAAGTAAAAGCCCCAAATTACTTTCTTGCAGATGAAAGGAGGAAAAGTTGTAAGATTTGTTTCATTTCCTTAAAGAATCTGCAGTAAACACTTCGTTGGAGTACTTGGAGTGTTGTTCTTTGCACAGATTTCACCTCTGCAAAACTCGGTCCATATATATTCAAAGAAAAAGAGTAATTTTTGAAATACAATTTTAGATCATTTACGAAATATAAATGAGTTTTTGACTGAGAATGTAACCATACAGATAATATCAATCCAAGATTTTGCGTTCATTTTTCAGAATCAAAGAAACTGTTAGTAAGGCGTTTCCCTCTGAAATCAACTCTCCTCTCTGGTTACCTGTCCTCCTGTGAGCCACACGATTATATGTTAGACTATTGCAACAATTTTAGCCGTTGATTCAAAGGAACACCAAACGGTTTGGCCGTTTCATTTGACATCGGGTCGAATAGTTCATATGCGGCAGAAGCATAAACACATTACCTATCTTTTACAGTCGTTCGTTTGGACAATCCCTCTGTCAATGAAGATGAGATCTCTGCAACCCTACGTTGTGGCTTCTTCTGCAACCCCCACCGTGTGTTTCAACTGTCGCCCTCCTGTTGCAGAACGGCTATGGTTGTGCCAGGGTATCATGGCTTGCATTAGCGGGGTTTTTGTTTGCGCTAGGCCTTGCCTTGCCTCGAGGTGAATGATTTTGCTTGCCCTTAATTTAAATGTCCGCTATACATTACCAGTGTGATGATTTCAGTTAAAGAGAAGGGAGGTGCTCATATCGTCCCCATTTACCGGGGAGGTGCTCATGTCATCCCCATTCACCGGGTATTTATAGATTTTGTCTTTTAGTTAGTAGTTTGTCCCTATGGTTCTACAAGGTTCTCACCATTTTTCCATTTTTCATCCTCAGGGCTTGACTGGAGGTTTTTCCAAATGCTCGCTCAGAGCTCTCATGACCAACATTCTAATCCACATGGTCGAAGGTAAGCTTCTCCCTACAGTTTCGGTTCATTTCTTTTATGGGTTCGTGTACTTATTAATATGGTCACGTTTTCGTGTTGGGTTCTTTTGTCCAGGTTCAATGGACCATATAACTTTTCAGCTCTACCACTCCTTCACAAGTATTACTTAAGTTTCTCCCTACAGTTTCAGTTCATTTCTTTTATGGGTTCGTGTACTTATTAATATGGTCACATTTTCGTGTTGGGTTCTTTTGTGCAGGTTCAATGGACCAGATGAGTTTTCAGCTCTACCACTCCTTCACAAGTATTACCCATTTTCGGGATCCTTTCATGATCATTATATTGTGGTTGCCTTTTCTTTCCTACTTCTAATGCCTCTTATGGTTCTTGTTACAGGTAGCTCCATGTGGTTCCTCTCTAGCTGCGCACTTGGAGTTCTCATAGCAAGACGAATACTAACTCGGACACATTGTTTTTCCAGATCGGTTCTTTTGCACATTCCTCTCCTTCCACGACTGCCTTTCCTCAATGGTTAGATTGGGAAACCTCCAGCGATTCTTAGACTCCTTTTATAATTTTCCTTTCTGGAAGTTGTTATTTGTTAATTTTGGTGGCCACTGTTAGTGAGGTTTTGTAATTTAAGATTAAAGAAGCGCTCTAGGTACGTTTCATTGCATGTAGCGTGCTTAAGATCCTACCAATTCTGGAATCTCGGTTCCATGTTCACATTTCCTCTTTTCCTTCTGTAATGTTTTGATTGTTACAATTTATATAAATTTTCTCTGAAACAGTCTCCCTAATGGAGTTATTCTGTGTAATGTTTAATTGTTCTTATGCGTACAGTGTGTAATTATGAATTCATGTGGGTGTACCTGTTATGTTGCACTAGTGATTTGGTGATATTTCCTTTGCGAATTGTTGTCCATCTTACTAGAAATATGGATGCATTTTGTTTTCATGTATATGCTATGAATTGAATATTAGATACTGCTATATGGGTGCATTAAACATATAATATACTTGATTCTTGTATGGGTTAACCACATAGGTATGTGCTCTTATTGATCTCGTTGAGTGATAGAATATATCTTTACTTTCGAATTTGTTTGTCTTAAGTAGACATTAGCTTCTGCATATCTCTTGTCAAATTAGAGCTAGGATTATATGTTAGGTTCAAACTGGTTTTCTGAAGTGAATTTCCGTATTTGGTTATCTGGAAAGATGGGATTTGAACAACATAGTCTTCACTTGTAATTCTTTTTTATTAATTTCATTTATGGGTATGCAAGCAAGTTTATAGTTAATTCTCTTAATTACGCTTTACGGTGTTTTTACGTCGTAAGGCGTTTCTCTCTGAAATCAACTCTCCTCTCTGCCTACCTTTCATCTTGTAAGCCACACGATTATATGTTAGACGATTGCAACAATTTCAGACGTTGATTCAAAGGAGTTGCCCAAACAGTTTGGGCGTTTCATTTGGCATCGGGTCGAATAGTTTCATATGCGGCAGAACTATGCAGCAAAAGCATAAACACATTACCTATCTTTTACAGGACCTTAAGAGTTTCATCAGCACCACTTACGGTAAACGCACCGCCCTCTTCCAGGTTCAAGACCTTGACGACACCGTCCTCTGCCAATAGCGCATAGCGCCTCGACCGAACCTCTAAACCCGTAGGTTTATCACTCAAATCAAGAGTAACACCCAATGCTTTGGTGAATTCTTGATTTCCATCGGCCAGCAGGAGGATCTTATCACCTACATTCAGATTCTGACCCCAGGCCCTCATAACAAAAGCATCATTTACAGAAACGCAGGCAATTGTGTCAACCCCTTTGGCCTTCAGCTCATCGGCTTTCTCCACAAATCCTGGCAGATGTTTTTTGAGAGCAAGTGGGTGTGAAGGCACCGGGAACGGCCAACAAAACCACTTTCTGCCCCTTGGTTAACTCTGAGACTTTTATTGTTTGAATCTCGCCCTCTTTGTCAAAATATGCCAAAGTAGCCTCCGGCAGCTTCTCCCCCACTGAAATAGTTGCTCTGATTGACTGTAAAGTTGTTGATGACCGAACAAATGTTGATTTGACAGGATTTGTTGTGTGGGGTTTGGGGCCAGGAACCAGAAATGAAGAACCCTTCAAAACCCTTGAAGGATTCTTCAATGCAATAATAGGAGGGCGCAATGTGGGTTTCATAAACGAATAACAAATTGGCATAGAAGGCACCTTGCATGAAAAAGATTTATGCAAGTATAAAGTATAGAAGGGAGCATCCAGAAGTTTTCCATAATGATTTTTTCATTACCTATCTTTTACAGGGCCTTAATTGTTTCATCAGCACCACTTACGGTAAACGCACTGCCCTCTTCCAGGTTCAAGACCTTGACGACACCGTCCTCTGCCAACAGCGCATAGCGCCTCGATCGAACCCCTAAACCCGCAAGTTTATCGCTCAAATCAAGAGTAACACCCAATGCTTTGGTGAATTCTTGATTTCCATCGACCAGCAGGAGGATCTTATCACCTACATTCAGATTCTAACCCTAGGCCCTCATAACAAAAGCATCGTTTACAGAAACGCAGACAATTGTGTCAACCCCTTTGGCCTTCAGCTCATCAGCTTTCTCCAAAACTCCTGGCAGATGTTTCTGAGAGCAAGTGGGTGTGAAGGCACCCGGAACGGCCAACAGAACCACTTTCTTCCCCTTTGTTAACTCTGAGACTTTTATTGTTTGAATCTCACCCTCTTTGTCAAAATATGCCAGAGTAGCCTCCGGCAGCTTCTCCCCCACTGAAATAGTTGCTCTGATTGACTGTAAAGTTGTTGATGACCGAACAAATGTTGATTTGACAAGATTTATTATGTGGGGTTTGGGGCCAGGAGCCAAAAATGAAGAACCCTTCAAAACCCTTGAAGGTTTCTTCAATGCAATAATAGGAGGGCGCAATGTGGGTTTCATAAACGAATAACAAATGGGCGTAGAAGGCACCTTGCATGAAAAAGATTTATGCGAGTATAAAGTACAAAAGGGAGCATCTAGAAGTTGTATTTTATTTTAAACTCCGTTTGGCCATAATATGTGTTTTTTAAGTTTGATGGACTGTGTCAGTTCTCGTGCTACTGGACTTTGCTCTAGTCTTTAAAGTGATTAATTGCTATGGAAGTAATTTCTGCAAGGTCAAATTGTCTTTGGTTTTGCTTTGAATTGCTCATCTATCCGCCCTCTGGACTTTCTTGAAATGCCCTAACCAGATTGGGAATGTCAATTGACATGCAAAACTTTATAGAGGATTTGAAACAGAGCATGTGAACTTCGAAATTTGATGTTTTGCTGGTCACTTAATTTTTGTGGTGCTTCACATTTTCTGATTGGTGCTTCTAAATTCTTCTAATTTTCACTGTTGAAATCTGCTGAAATTTTATCATCAGTTATTTCACTTTTCATGAGTTATACTCAATTGCTCCTCTTATTTTTCTTTTCCTCTATATCTGTTAGGTTCCCCTACTTTTCTTTGTCTCTCTTTGTGTCATTTTTGTTTTTTCCAATTGTTTCTCTTTTATTTGAAGAGTATCCAGTGCCTTCATGTCTTTTTGGTCGTTTTAACCCCAAAGCATTTCGTTGTGGTTGCTGCACTTTCTTGGCTAATGGTAGGATTTTGGGACCATTTTAATGTTTTACTAGGTATGCTAATAGTATTTTAGGAATGAAGCTCATTTGACCCACATAGACATGCAGTTTTGTGTTTTACTTAAAATGACAGGAATGCAAATTCCTCATCTTAAGATCTAGTTGGACGGTTTATTTGGTCAAGGGGGCTAGGAAGTCTTCGTTTTTCTTGGCAAATGACAAAATGCAATTTCCTATTTTTGACCTAGGTGAATGATTCATTTGCTCAAGGTGGCCATGTGTTGTATAGATTTATAATTGTAAATGGGCGACTTAATTGTATATGATATTTTGATAAAGCTTATGTTCATCTCGATCTGGGTTAGACTGTGATGCAGTATATTTTGCCTTTTTTCCTGAATCTTTAAAATGTGGACTAGTTGTCAACTTTGACATGAATACAGTTGCCCAAATCTATCTCATGTACACAACATACTGTGCTGACTACGAAAAATGCAGAATTTATAGGATTCTGTTATACAAAATAAAAACACATGTATGCTTTGGGAATTTGATTTTCTGGTAAAATTCTGATTTGAAGGTAATTTTGTTCTCTCGTTCTCTAAGAATTGGGAGATTTGTAGATCATGCATTATGGGTGAAAAACACAGAAATTCAACGATTGAGTGAAACTAAATTATGCAACTTGCACCACGTTGTGGGGAGCTAAGTCAAGGGTTCGATGAAACCTTCAGGTTTGGAATTTGGCGAACCTGAAAAAATTCGAAATTCAGTGGTAATGCTTGGTACTAGTGGTAATGCTTCTCGGGACAAGGGTTTCGAAGCTTCTATATCTTAAATGGCTAAACAAGATAGCTTCTATATCTTAAATGGCTAAGCAAGATTTGTTAGACCTGTGGATTTTAGTATATGAAACCATTTATACTTATGTTAGATCACTAATTGGCTCCCTTATGCCGCAATGTTCTTGGATCATATGCCCATTTCATATGGAATGTCTACTAAGTGGTTTTAGTTAATGGGGCATTGATTTGAGTGTTTAATATATTTTTATTCTTTATCAAAGTACTTTTTTGCTCTATTTGCTTTTTTCAATTTATGCCTTACGGCGTTTCCTTTGCAACATTTGGTGCAAATGCTAGTTACTCTTATTAGAAAAACCATGCTTAGTCTTCTTACCCAAATCTCCTGTTCTCGGGATGCAGAGTTTCCGTTGATAGTGTACTGTATAAGTATAAACACATTAATATTCTTTCTGGTGGAAGAAATAGATTGGTTAATCAAGAAATTTCTTACCATGGGAGGACCTTTCATTCTAGCTACTGACTGTAAGATGCCTTCCAAAACAATCCCTCATATTTAATAAAATTGTTCATCCTGAAATTGCAGGTGGCACATATTCCATATCGTTGCTCTAAGTTGGCCGAACAGAGAGAAATGTTGAGCAATCTAATGTTTCGAGGTTCTGTCCCCTTAAAGCAACATGAAACTCTAGGAAAATCAGTTGACGACTTGTGTTCAAAAAGATAAATTTTCACTAAAATACAATATTTCGTGGATTTTAGAGGGGCGGTTCATTTAAAGCAGAATCGTGCCTTACGTTGACGGTAAGGAAAGAGACTTGAAATATTTTTCGCCAATGCATGTTCAAACTGTGTTGTTAACGGTAGTTGCAGTTAGTGAAGGGGGGGTGGATGAAAGGATTGGTTTAATTATTTGTTGCGTGCCCACGTCTTCTCCTGAGATCTCGGGTAGCTTGAACAGTACTCAAGGACAGCCTGTCCATGCTCAATTGCTCAACAATTTGATGCATCAGGCTATCTCGCCCTAAAACAAAAATAAAAAATTGCATGCTACAATAATGTAATACGAAAACAAATGATCATGTCATCCTCGAGTGGATGCATGCCCAGATGATGCATCACGAACATAGAATATTATTTAAGGAATTTCCCTGCTCTTTCTTTAAACCACCATGGCCATGGCCATTATGCGCAAGGAGGAAATTTACGTTTAAGGGATTTTATCCTTATCCATGATTATTCCTATTCTAGAAACGACTCTAGATTTATGAAAAAAACAAGCCAGACCTATGGGATGGCAATAAGGATAGTTCTTATCCACTGCATTCTTTTTAAGACGTTTCACTGAATCTTTTTTTGTGGCAATTCAATCCGCCAGCGAACAATTCAATGTGTCAGCGAACGATCCTCTGACGCTCTTTTGGAAATTGAATCTGCTGGCGAGCGATCCTCTGAACCCCTTTGTGACAATTAAATCTGACAATAAACGATCCTCTTAACACTTTTGTGGCAATTAAATCTTCCCGCGAACGATCCTCCATAATCCCTATCCCCTGGACTTGTAGGTGAGCCGACGATGAAAGATTCGTCAGTTGCACAAACTCTACGTGTTCAATAAACATATATTAAACACGGTCACCCTGTGTTGATCGATTTGAAAAGTGATTTTGTGCTTTAAATCTAGCATCTAACACTTCTTGCCTTTACCTTGAGTTTTTTAATAACGAGTGATCCGACCAAAACCATAACTATGCGTACTCTAATCTCCTACAACTATCTCGTAACTCAACCATGGGATAAAGAACCAAAATCTTAAACTCACGAAATTTTTGTGTGTGACCACCTACATCGCGCTCACAATAGTGTTCTTGATCATTCCATGCTCTGCCGACTTCAAGATTATATCATTTTCCATGCCGGAAACGTATGTGGGCTTCCGACGAGGATTCTTCTATTTTGGAACCCCACGGATGTTTGTGCTCGATTGTTGTGTGGTCAACTTTTTTTCTTGTCAAACAACCGCAAAGGCTAATCAGCTTGACATAGGGTATTAAATGCCCTGGTACATGCATGCTCTATAACAAAATAACACACTGTTTTTATTTTTAATTTATGTAGCTACTAAAAACTGTGCGTTATTTTGTTATAGAACATACATGTACCAGGGCATTTAATGCCCTATAGCAACCTGGTTAGCCTTTACCGTTGTTTTGACTATACAATTCTCTGACGATCTATCCCCTCCCGCCCTCTTTGGACGCAGAGAATTCATTGGTTACCGGGGATTACCTCCCCCTCCCGCCCTCTCTGGATGCAGAGAATTCATTGGTTACGGGGGATTACCTTTTACGGCAAAAATGAAAATTTTAAATTTGTATTGGATGATTCACACAGTGCATTGGTCTACATCTTATGGAAGATAATTGAGCAAAGTCCTGATAAGTTGGAGGTGTGACTCATCCCCTTTAATTGTGAGGATTTTAATGGCTTCTAGAACTATTGCCAATAAACATTTTTCACTTTAAGTTCCTGTCGTTTTATAAATGAAAAAAAACTAAAACTCAACCCTTCCCTCTTTCAATTTATTCCAAGTCTGTAATATATTTACCCAACGGTGGACAAGAGATAGAGGGTTTAGCTATAGAAATACGGCAAGGTCATAGATCTCAATCACATTTAACAAGGATTTTCTGGAAAATACCAGGAGTTCAATAACATATTGGCAATTTGAGAAATTAATTTTACCGAGGGATAGTCAGACTTGGACCACCAAAATTCAATTATATCATTCCGCCATCATATTTCATAATATGATCAATAAAACCTTGCAACTAGAGATTCTGTGTTTCTGCAACTATAATTATAATCTTTTGGCAACACAATGATAAATTGACTAAGAATAGAATGAAGTTCCTTCTCTCCATTGGACATCTTCATTCCATTTCAAACACTCCATGAGAGAACTTTTGGGTCACATATTATTGAGGAAAAACACTTGGTCGAATATCTAGCAGAGAAACAAATCCATAAGGATTTGTGTTATGACATGTAGGGTTGAAACCTTAATCACGATGTATAATTGTCATAGATACGTCAAACTAATTTTCAAAGCCATAGCTTTTACAATTTGAGTTTATAGTTACTTTTGGTTTCAAAAATTCTTGTCCAATAAATCATTTTCAGATTTAGATTCAACATTAAAGAATTCTAATGCCTTAAGGAAGTACTCTATAACTCATTGGAACTGAACTTTACAACTCATTAAAATATTATGGATTGACCCATAGGCTGAAATGTTTAAACTTAGAGCTCCCATACCATTTGTCACATACCCCCTTGGCACAATACTACCAATTCTCTACTATGCTCTAGTGGCTCCATAATGTGGACTTTTAAGTTATATTAATAACATTAGATTCCAAATCAACCCTTTTGCATACATTACATATGAGAGAAAATAATAAATCATGTGCATTTGACATAATAAAATTTCTTTTATTCAAATTTCATTCCTTTGATGACTCAACACATGCATTAATGGAGTGTTATCATGAATACAATGTAGCTAAAAATGCCATATGATCATAGTCCCACTGGCATATTCAAAAGTATTGTTGACATATATCTTATGCAATATTAATAAATAGATAAAACAAGCCACATCATGCACAATGCATGGCTTAAACAACCAGAACCATAGGCTATACAATTTCACACCTTGAAAACATAATCATTCCTCCTAGTCGTCTCACGCATACATATTCACCAGCTTAAAAATATAGATAACACATAAGTTTAAAGATGTGAAAAAATAAAGAGTAAGGGGTCACATACAACACATTCAAGCAATTGAATCAAACCAGAGTAGAAGAGAGAATGTCACTTGGAAAAATGAGCAGCACCACCCAACCTAGCACTGACTTCCTCTAGTTCACCCCCGAGCCGAGATTTCTTTCCATGGATCAACTGCCCGTTGTTGATCTCTTCAATGGGTATTTAATACCGTCTTTCATGATATGTTTTCCTTTAGCAGTGTCCCTCTTTTATGGATTTTATTATCCATTTTCCTAGGATTTTACTAGAAAATCTCGCATTTCTCTCTTGTGAGGCTTTTCCTCATAAAATCTTGCCTATCTCTCTCACAAGGCTTTTATGTTTTTCTTAACTTAGTATCTTCCTCGAGCTAAGTAGCTTAATGAAAATTTATCTCCAAATCCATTAAGCTTATCTAGAATTGGATCTAGAAGCCTTATCATGAAAGAATTATCCATTCCCATTCACCAATGGGATTTGGCAAGAATCTCATCTCTTGGTGTCTCTCTTTTCCAAGTGATTAAATTATTTTATTTATTTACTAATAAAGTATTTACTTTTCTTGTTACACATCGGACCTAGATTTTCTTAGCTTAGGTTAGCAAACTTTTACCTATAATGGAGGGGTGTTACAATATTAAAATATTTATACATTTACCTTTAAACATAGAAATTATATATATGAAAGAAATAATATTTTTTTTCTTTTTAATTTACGGTCCATATTGTTATTATTATTTTTTATTGTCACATATATATATATATATATATATATAGGATGGGCTAACCCTCAAGACAAATAGGTGGGGTCGGGGTATTGTCATCCCACCTAGTTGAAGAGTCTAAGGATGTGGAAACACATACTCGAAAAGTTTAATGTGCATCGACGATATCCCTAACCAAATCAATAAACAGGAAACCAAATGACTGATCATAACACTAAAGGGTGGCGGCGGTGGTTGTTGCACACACTTCAAGTGTGTGTAATTTGTGTGGAGAGGGGCCTTAACAAGGCCTCCCTCATCTATTTCTCCATGGAATCTAATCGAGCTTGTGGATAGATGTTTTCCTTCCTACTGAGTGTGGTGTGAGTGGAAAAGGAAAAGGCAAAGCTTTTTATTTCAGTTGTAGTCAAATTACACTCATTCATGCCCCAAATGCATTCGAACATTGGCAATCCAAAAAATTCTCTTATATAGAGGGAAGAATTTCTCTTCCAATTGTCTAAGAGTGCCCTAGCCTATTTGTAACTTTCTTTTTATCTTAGCTTTTGTTTTGGTATATTATAATTTCTTATTTACATGGATGTTAGTGTCCGCAACATGCAAAGAAAGAAAACAATGTTGTATTATTTTGAGGTGTGAGGAGGTTCGAGTTTCTAGACTCTCAGTGTAGTATTAATGTTGTAGTCTCTTCCACCCAAAGTCATCTCTACTCTTATGCCTACAATTCTCAATTATTTCGTATCTATTTGAAATTGACTTTTTTGGCCTTTGCCTAGATAATGAATTTGACATACTCTATCAAAATTTATTATAAGCCCTCTTTAAGATTCCTTGGGAATATTTTTCGCCAACAATGTTTGTAATTTTTAGCCCCTTTCTCTATTATGTTGGCTTATTGGGTTTCCTATTCGTGTCGTTCCCCACCTTGACCAAACCATTTATGTAATTTTAGTGGTATAGGGAGGGAATTTGTGTTGGGGCTTAATTGGTTATGGAAAATGGGGGAGATAAGGAGTCCTACAATCTATCCTCATTTATCATCAAGAGTTTCAATGCCTATACTTTAGACATATAATTGTGTTTCCAACCCCCATCTGTCACCTTACTATTTACATTTTCTTCTCTACGCGTTCTGAAGTGCAATTTCAATTTTCTTTGGCACTTTATGGTAACACTGTTTTATGGTGGTGTCCAATATGTGGGAGGAAGTGGCGTGAGGATATCATTTCACCTCCCTCCATAGTGAAAACCAAGCTAAAATCAATTTTGGGTCACCCCCTGTGTGGAATAGGTCATCAATATAAGAGTTAATTGGTGTTGCATATTATTTATGATTAGACCTCACCTATTGCCTTAAATCTATTTTCCAATCTGTCAAAATACTATCTCCAACCTCAATGGCATGTCAAAGGTTGCAAGTTAAGAGAGGGGAAATTTATTATCAGAAACAAGCACAAAGGGAGAAATCCAACATGCATCATCATTCGAAGGACTTTGTTGGTTGATATGAAGACCTAACACCATTCCTTATCCAGGAAGACGTTGCTTGAGATGAGGGAGAGGCATCCATGCACAAATCCACTCTCTCACATATATAAAGGTGTTAGTAGAATGGACTCATTGGATGCCTGACATATGACACGCAAGGGGTCATTTTTAGACAAAATAGAGCAACATCTTGGCATTACCCCTATGATGGGAATATCGCATGAAGGCTTAAAGGAGACTATAAAGATCACAGTTTTAAATTTTGGATCCCATGGTGTAGTTATGTGATGTCTACGTTATGTGTGGTTCTTGTTTTCTAGTATTTCTAGTAAGCAAGACAAAATTATAGTTATTCTTTGAATTTTGTAGTCTTTTTTTTGCACTTATCACTATCCTCTCTAGAGAGTTTTTTTTTTTCCAGCTATAATGAGGTCTCCCTGGTAAGAGAATGACAAATTAAATTGTTCTCTTCATATAACCTCCAATTTTTACAAGCAATAAAATTAATGTTCCCAAGAAAAAAATAAAAATATAAAATGATTTTATTTATACATCACATTAAAATATACTATTCTTATTTTTCAATTTCTTAAATATTAAATTATTTAAAGATCAACTTCATTTTACTTATTAAAATAATTATATATTTCAAACAAATAAATATTGAAAAGTTACTTTGTTTTATTATTAATTATTATAATTAATATTGAAATATATTTCTATTATTAATTAGTTTTTGAAATTTTATTGTTCCACTTACATTTACACTTTTACTTTATTCTGTAAAAAGTGTTTTTAATATTATAAATGTCATATTATGTAACACAACTCCATCTTACTAGATTATCAAAACTCATCTATCATATTGAATCCATTGATTTTATCATATGTGGACACTGCATCCCTAGATCATTATCTGCAGTACAAACAAAAGCAATGTAACGACGCAATAGGCCAAACTCGTAATGCATGAAGTCGAAAATATTACTTTGCCTACTTCGCTGGATGCTTGATCAAAATACGGCAATCTGGCCAACTTCGTTTTGGCAGGAAGCGAAAATGATGACAACGCATTTTATTTTTCTGGTAAATTTTATTGTCGTGCCAGCATAGTTATAAAATCATACCATTTTTCCATCTGTTGTGATCTGTGTTTCATGATTGGAAAAATTTACTGAGATTTTATCTTTTATAAAATGTCGGAGCGAATTCTCCGGACCTCGTTTAACATTCAGCGTTTTATCTTCACAAGCTCCTGATATTTTTTCTTTTCAATATACATTTCTTTCATTCTCGATAATGCATAAGGAAAATATCCATATTAATATTGAATTAATTGCACATTTTTCTGTCTTAAAACTTGAAAATAGGTATTGAATAATTTAAAAATAGGAAATATATTAAAATTTTTAATATTTTTAAAAATATTTTTTAATTAATATCAAATTTTGTTTTTCTATGATTTATCAAATTGGAAACATTTGTTCCAAATGTCCATATACTAATCAAATATATAGCACAAGCTTATTCACCAAGAAAATTCCATGAGAAATAGAAAAAAAAATTATTTAACTAATAAAGAGGAAATGAAACTATCAATGATGCATCAAATGTTTGGATTGCATAAATGTGTAGGATGTTAAATTTGTTATTATTTTATTCAAGTTGCAAATATCAACCATTGTGCTATTTTTCATTGCTTTGATGCAAAATGAATAACTTACACGACATAAATTTTACATGTTTAAACACTAACATTATGTAAGGTAGGGGATTTTATTTATCATGAGCAAAATGAAGCTTACAACTCACTCCACCCATCTCTCAAGCTTCCTTTTATCTTGTCAACGTTAGATTCATTATACAAACTTCTATCAGAAACTAACAACATTATTCAAACTATAAAAAAAATTTAGATGAAGCGAATTTTTGTTTTGTTATAACATTTTATTTTTGTTGTCACAAATTATAACAATCACTATCTCTACAACAATTTTCTTGGCTCCTTTCCTAGTCCCTTTCATTACCTCTTCAGTAAGCCAAGAGATGCGAAACACCACCAGAACTTATGTAACAACAATGGATTTGTAAACATGTCTACAAATTTTCTTGAGTATGGGCAACTTAAGATATGCTCCACCTTCATTAATATCTCTTGTTACAAAATTATACCTAATATAAATATGCCCAGTTTTACTATGAAGAGGACTGCAAAGAGAAAATATGCTCCATAATGATTTGATTTTGGATCTGAGAAATGATTGCAAAGAGTGATGGTGAGTGTAAGAGGACTACAAAGAGAAAAGATACTCAAGCTATATTGGTGAGCATATATACGTTATGTATGAGTCCTGATGGAGATGGAGTCAGCAAATAAAAGGCTTGATGAAGAGTTATGAAGCAAATATGTCAATAATGTAGTTTAGATCGATGAAAAATGAAGAATTTGCATGAGGCTATTTTGTATGTATGTTAATTATTTGTAAGTGCAGGAAATGATGTGAATGGAAATGTGCCATAATACTTTATATCATGTTATAGGTTTGAATGAGTTTGTTGTTGAATGATTTTGTTTTAATCTGCAGATTATTGTTTAGGTCCAAGTATTGTATTCATATTTAATTTGTTGTGAATAAAGATGTTCACGAGAGTGAGTACGCACGGGGATTGATATTTTATTTGGAGACTTATACAGTTGCTTTCTTTTTATTAACTTATTGACATTGTCTTATTGTTAGGCTTTCATAGCAGCGTTGAATCTTATTGACCATAGGGTCATGGTGATCTTGTTTGAAAATGAATGAAATCGAGGTCCAGATAGAGATGTGGAGGAGTGGCCGTTGGCAAGTGGATTCTTTCCAACTCGGAGAAATTATTCCATGCTAGTGGGTGCTAGTAAGAATGTTGTGGAAGCGGTCACTTCTACCCAGTGGTTGTCGGAATAGTTGGTGGTCGTCGACTCAGTATATATTTTTTGGATCCAGTCTCCTAGTTGATGGTGGCTACCTACTTGTGTATGAGGTCGAGCATCCTAAATAGTGGTTTTCAATGATCTATGTAAATACATCATTTTGTTTGACACATAATAGAAGATTCAAAGCATCAGCACAACAACAAGGATGATTTTCTACTAGATATCCTTGTGTCTCATGTGTATGGTTGTTTTGGTTTAGTTGTTCACATGGTTATATGCTTGTGTGATGATATATTAATGTGTTTCTCATTAGATTAATGCATCAATTAGTTGAAGTTAAAATTGGTAAAAATATATAACAAGACGCACTACTAATTGACCTCCCTTCCCCCTAAAGTAGGGCTTAAGGTTTGTAAGAGTAATTGTCATCACTTTATCATAGTTTTATATATTTTACCAAAGAAGAGCAAATGTCCTAAAAGAAAAACTATTTTCATTTTATTTTAAATATATCTTAGTGGATGCATGATAAGTATACATTGAATCATATTTTTGTGATTAATGTCTTTCCAAATATCATGTATCAAGGCCAAGTTGAGTCAGCTTTGAATACAATATGAGAAACTAAGAATAAAAATAAAATTAATATGAAAGAAAATCGCCTCTTCTTTCTTGTTTTTTTATTTATTTTTCTTTTTATTTTGTTATTTCTCAATGTGGTTCATGGTTTCAAAGGTTATTTCTCAATGTGGTTCTACCTAAAAGAATGACATCCTATCATCTCAACCAAGGAGCCTATCCTCCAAAGTGAGGAGAAGCTTCAACTACTAACTAGTGAGGAGAAAATTCAACTACTAACGAGTCAGGAAAGAATTCAACTACTAACTTCACAATAGTAGAAGTACTTTAACAATATTACCAAATGAAATAACCCTCTAAGAAAAATCACTTCATATTATATTGTGTAACTATTAACTTTACATTTGAAAAATAAAATTTATCTAAAGTTTACATAAAACAAAATCCCATTATCAACCTTTTTTTTTTAATTAGAGTAGTGTATGATACTTACTTTTAGATATTTCAACATAAGATTAAAATCTTTCAACATAAAATTGAAAATAAATAAGCTTTAGAATGGTCATAGTGATGAATTTTTTTTTTTGCTTAAGCGAGAGTGGTTCCTTCTATTCAATTAATTAAAAAGTTACATATTTGTACATAAAGAACAAAGGTGGTGTGACCCACCAAAACGACAAGCCAACCCAACCTTTGTTACCGAGCGAAAATTACATACCCTGGGCTGAGGGCCCACAAAACAATACGAAATATTCTCCGAAAACCAAGAGATCTTCCTCCACAGATCAAATGATTGTGAGGAATTTTAGGTGGCAAACATGCACACCCTTTAACCAATAACTCGGACCCGATAAGACCATTGAACCACCTTTAAAATTCATTTCGGGTCCGCCTGGGGAGTTAACCCCCGAGCACATTACCTGCCCGAAATCCACCATAAGCACACGATTCTGAGATGACAGTGCAACAAGCATGGAACTTAACCTTCCTATCGGACCCAAAGCTTGATAAAAATCCGATGTAAGTAATTTCATGTCTGATTTAATTGTTAAAGTTCTTGCTGTTGTCCTCACAAAATCCATGGGATTGTTGGGATTGCGCCAACTTGCCACTGTTTTAAATGAGTCCACGACCCAAAAAATTAAAAGGCTCTTCTTAATGTTATTAAGGTCCATGTGAAGACTAGGCCTGTTTATAGTTTCCCACCCGAGAACCATGAGTGTGTAGTTCCGAGAGCATTTTGCCACCAAAAACCATATGCAGACTTTAGAGGGGTATCTGACCTCCTGCTCGCACTTTTCCATATATTGTTTCCCCCTGTGGACCAAAAATCCTCTGTCTCCATAAGTGTTCATCCTGCATGTTTGGAGCATTCTTCTCGTAGACGTCCTTGGGGAGTCCTTATCCAGTGATATCTTATATTACTTTTGGAATAGAGCACACCTTCGTTTGCCAAAACATCCGCTAATCTGTTGGTTGTTCTGCAGACATGTATAAAACTAAGGGTTTTCATGATCTGCAAGTGGGATTATATATGTTGATAAACTTGTAGTAACCTCCAGTGTCTCGACACTTTCTCTGGTACTGAGCCATTGCCAATTCTCTTGACCGAATTAACTATCAATTCAGAATCAGCTTCAATTATGGTGTTGTTTAAATTTGAGTCCCTCAAGGTTTCCAGGCAATGCTCCATGGCCATGAGCTCTGCCATATTATTGGTTGCCCTCCCCAAGTGACTATGAAATATGGTTTGTATGAAACCCTTTTCATCTCTTATGACTTCTCCATAACCATCCATACCAGGGTTTCCTTTTGAGGCTCCATCTATATTACATTTCATAAAACCCTGAAGTGGAGGTTGCCAGAATTCCTTATCAGCTGTGATATGATGATACAGTTTTGTTTGTGCCTTGGGGAAAAGCTCTTGTAGTCCCAAATTAATAAGAATGTACTCATCCTGAAATTGAGGCTAGTTTTCAGGGGTGGCTTTTATGAAGGCTCCTATGGTCTCTTTGAGCTGAATTATAATCTGAGCCATGATGCTCTGGTGTGATCCAAACTTGTTCTTGAAGATTTTGTTTTTGCGTTCTTTCCAGACACCCCAGATTATAAAGCCTGGAACCAAAGCCCATGCTTTGTTGATTATTTCATTTGCAGAGAAATTTTTCCTCCAATTCTTCAAAGTAGCGGCGATGCTACCAATGTCCCTGTCTATTTGTCTAAAGATTGATACCACCCAATTCCACAAGGCAGAGGTGAATGGGCAAAGGTTGAGAAGGTGTTCCATAGTTTCTTCTTGTAATTCACATAACTGGCATCTAGATGGACTGGCTACCCCTCTTTTCCTAAGGTTTTCCCAAGTCAAAATCTTTTTATGCTGCACTAACCACATAAATAGTTTAATTTTCATCCAGTTTTGGTTCTGCCATAAGTCCTTCCATACCTTAACCAGGTTTGGGAAGTCGAGCCCCAGTGCTATTCATTTGGCCTCTTTGAGGTTAAAGTTTCCTTCATTATTTTTACCCCATCTTAGTTGGTATGAAGATGTTGATTTCAAAATATTTCTCTGTTCCAAGATGAATATAAGAGCTTTTGCCTGAGATTCCATCACTTCTATCCTGATACCAAAAGTCCTTTACTTTGAGTAAACCTTTGTCATCAGTATCATACTTGAGATTGGCGAATTTTTCTTTTAATAATTTAGGTTCATGTTCCCAATTATCCTCCCAGAACCAAGCAAGGTCTCCATCTTTGATCTCCTAGAAACTGTGTTCCTGAACAAAGGTTCTATTCTCCCAAGCTTTGTGCCAAATGTGGGAACCTTTGATGAGTCCAAACATCCTGATGTAATCCCTCTCTTGCCAATTGTTTGCATATTTCTGTTTCCATACTTTGGCCCAAGGGGGAACTCATTCTTTTAGCCATCTCCACCATAGTTTTTCCCCCGAGATTTTGTTTAGTGTTTCGGAGTCATCAAGTCCCAAACCTCCGTGTATCTTTGGTTTACATATCTTATCCCATGCTACCAAAACCCATTCCTTTTTCTCTTCCCATTTGGCCCAAAGAAAATCCCTTTGGATATTTCTGATGTTTTGCATTACTTCTTTAGGAGCCGAAAGGGGAGAAAGCATGAAGATGGGGACAATTTGAAGGATATATTTTGTAAGCACTAGCCTTCCTGCTAAATTCAAAGACTTGCTTGTCCATTTCCAGATTTTGTCTTGAACTTTATTAATAACAGACTCCCAAACTGCCTTGCTTAGAGGTTTGTCTGTTAGAGGAACTACCAAATATTTAGAGGGTAGCATATCCCTTTGGAAGCCTTGAATTCTAGTGAGGTTTCTTTGAATAGCAATATCAGTATTAAAAAAGAAAATTTTTTATTTGCTTAGGTTTACCTCTGTCCTCGTAGCCAGAGCAAAGTCGTTCAGGATTTTTTTGAAGGCTTAAGTTTCCTTGACCATGGATGTACCCTGCAGCATGGTGTCATCCACAAATTGTTGATGGGATAAGGTATCCCCATTTAAAGTGAGTTTGAGACCCTGGATTTTTCCTTCTCCTTTGGCATATTTAATCGCATTACCTAGCCCTTCCATCATGAGAATGAGGAGGAAGGGTGAGAGCGGATCTCCTTGCCTGAGTCCTCTCGAGGGCTTAAAGGTCTTCGATGGTGACCCATTTAGCAGGATTGAAAAACTTGTGGTGGTTACAAGGGCCATTACCCATCTAATCCAGTTATGGTCAAACCATATGCTATCAGTACATCCTTGATGTAAGCCTAGCTCAGCTTATCATAACCCTTTTCTAGGTCAAGCTGAATGATCATACCTGCATGCTTATTACTCTTAAGTGAGTGAACCACCTTGTGAGCTTGAATGATGTTATTAAGAATTTGCCTACCTTCCACATATCTAGTTTGCTCGTCAAACACGAGAGTTGGGAGCAGGGGCTTAAGTCTATTCGCAATTACTTTTGAAAATATTTTATACACCATGTTGCATAATGTTATGGGTCTAAATCTGCCTGGTGTGATAACATTCTCTTGCTTTGGAATCAGGGCTATGAAAGAGGTGTTAAGCACCTTTAGAATAGTTTTGTTTTTCCTTGATTCCTCCACCACATCGAGGATATCTTGCTTGACTATTTCACAACATGCTTTGAAGAAGTCAGCGTTGAAACCATCCAGATCTGGAGCTTTCCCATTTTCCATTTCTTTGATGACTTCATTGATTTCCTCTTCATTCACTGGCCTGTTAAGATTATAGTCGTCTTCTATTGTCATTAGCTTAGGAATGTACTTTGTGAAGTCCTTTATGAATTGATATCTGTCTATGAGAGGTTCCTCGGCTATGCCTTGGAAATGAAAAACCAGAACAATTTCTATTTCTTGATGTGTAGTGAATTATTTTCCTTGAGTATATTTGACTTTTGAAATCATGTTATGCGACATATGAGCCATGGTAGATTTGTGAAAAAACTTTGTATTCATTTCTCCTTCTTTTAACCATTAAACCCTCTATTTCGGTTTCCAGGAAATCTCCTCTTGCTTGCATAAGTCTTCCCATTCTTGTTGAACATAATCCGCTTGTTCCTTACTCTCCTCGGTGAAGCCCTCTAAAATGATGGTTTTGTTAATTTCCTGTAGTTTCTGTTCTACTGCTTTTTTGGCTTCGAATATATTTCCAAATTTATTCTTGTAACAAACTTTAAGCCTTTGTTTGACGTGTTTCAATCTCTAATGCATAAGGAACATTTTAGTACCTTGAACTTGTGTATCTTCGGTCCACCATCTTTCATTGTTGCTAATGAAGCCAGGATGGTTAAGCCAAATGTTTTCTAACCTGAAAGGTCTATTTCTTGGAGTTCCTATAAAGGACGCTTCAGGTTGAATAGGCCAGTGGTCTGAGCCTCCAAAAGGAAGTATCATTGCTACCATGTTATCGCCTGTGAGGATGAGGTCCTCTGAGATAATGAATGTGTCAAGTTTAGAGGCCACTTAAGACTCTCCTCCCCTCTTATTATTCCAGTTAAAGATGCCATTACTTGTCTATGTAACTACAAGCTTCATGTTGTTTATGAAATTCTGAAATGCTATAGAATCTCTGCCTAGTGATCTGGTCCCCCCCTTTTTTTCCGATAGAGACCTGATCATATTGAAGTCTCCTCCCAGAATCCATGGGATAACTGGATGTCTTCTTCTTAACTCCTCCAATGAGGTTAGAAGTCTGAGTTTTTCTTCCGGATTTTGTGGACAATAAACATTTGTGAGAAAATAAACTTCCCTGTCCCCAAAAGGTTGGATGACCATTGATAAATAGTTCCTGGATGCTTCAGCATCTAGGATACCAAGTTTCTGAGGTTTCCAGAGTGTGAGAATTCCTCCTACTGCTTTGTCTGCTTTAACTTCTAGATATTCATATTTGATAAGCCATTTGCTATGTATCTCTCTTATTTTGTCTACTGAACATTTTGTTTCATGGATGATAATCATATATGGTTTTTCTTCTTTCATTCTATTGCTAAGGTTTCTTTGTTTCCTTTTACTTCCTAGACCCCTAATATTCCATGTTGTGAGCTTCATTAAGAAAGATTTGTAAATTAGTAACTAGTTAGGTCTTTCATCTTACCTAAATTGATCATGAGTTTTCCACACTCTATCAGCAGCTCATTCTGTTTTTTCCTACCCATTTTCCTACCTGGGTTCCTAGGAGCTAGTCTCGATGTTGCCTTCATTGCTTTAACCCTTCATTGTCCTGACTATCATGGTTTATTTTGACCCCGTACCTTTTGCCTGAGTTCTCTATAGAAGTAGTTGTTGCACCCTATTAAACTCCTCTTGAGGTAGCAAATCCATTCCTTTGGTAGTTCCCTTCTCTAGGAACTTTTCTGGATCTAGATGCTCCCTATACAGAATATCCTGCAGTTCATGATCCTCTGTTACCACCTCGCTCGGGGTCATTCCTTGATCCTCGTCAAGCTCCATAGTATTCGACAGATCCTCCATTTTTTGGTTGTTTTCAAGTAAATCCTCCATCGTATCTTCCTTTTCCTTCTCTGCAGTGTTGTCCTCCAGTATCTAGTTCGCATTATTGTGCTTCTTTTCTTCTTCATATATCTTGAACCTATTCTGACTAAACTGCTCTTCCTCACTGACTTTCTTCTAGTTCCTTCTCCCTCCTTTACCTCTGCTCCCCACTTTGTTAAAGATTTACGTTTCTTTCCCTAAGTTTGCTTTAGCTCTACTTTCCATTTTGTTTAAGGGGCAGTCTCTGAATAGATGCCCGTGTTCATGGAATTTGCGGCATCTGAAAGGAACATGCTCATAGTCCACCGCTTGTGCCCATTCTTCATCAAAAACCTCTAGAATTATTTCATTTGGTAGAGCTCCAAGAAGGTCCATCTCTACGCATATACGAGCAAAGGAGGTGTACTTTCCTCGCATTGTGGCATCTGATATTTTTAAAAAATTCACTAATTTATTTCCTATGCCTTTTAATGATTATGGCTGCCAATAACCTATGAGGTATGGAATAAATCCTTACCCATACTAGGACGGAAGTGAATGTCTCACGCTCCGGTACGAAATTCATCGCCCAAGGCCACATATAGAGGCCTGCAACAGCATAGAAGTAAGGTCCTCCTTCAAACACCCTGTCTTTATCCTCTATGTTTGTAAAAACTACAGTAAAGAAACCCTTGGATACAAAGTGTAGATCTATATCTCCCTTAGGTTTCCAATGATTCTTTATCCATGCATTTAAGGCCTTCTCCATTGGCCATAACCCCATGAATTTACAAATAACTCTGCCATGTGTTCCCTATGCGCCTATAGCACTCGATCACCTAACACCACTTGGGGTGTGATGGTTACCCTAGGCTTACATGGTCCAGTCTGATTTTTGGTATCGACATTTTGATTCTCTCCTTCTATTTGCTTCTCTCATCTCACTTCTTCCTGTGTATCTTCCTGCCCCTACGAGCTTCTATTTTCCTGTTTCCCTTTTCCTAAATCCCTGGTTTCAACCCCCAATGGTTTCTTGAATCAATTAGAGACTACCTGACTGCAGGATGGAGTGTAACTCCCCCCCTCTCGCCTTTCCATGGTACCCAACACTGATCTCCTGCTGCAAACCCTAGCTTTGTGTGTTTTCTACCAGCACCCCCAACGAGATCCCCCCCTTAGTCATTATTTTTGGATTTTCATTTCAATTGGTGATAGTGATTATTATTAAGCTCCTCTTAAATCGAATTTAAACTATTAGAATATAACAAGTTAGAATATAAGAAACTATGAGATTTTTTTATAATTATTTTTTATATTTGAGAAATATAAAAATATTTTAAAATTCTAATAATTTTATTTAAGAAAAAGAAAAAAAAAACTATTTAGCAAAAAAATTTCTAATTGAATTTTAATTTAGATAATATATTTGAATGTTTAGTATATAATTTTTATTATTATTTATTTTATTAAGTTTTTAAAATACGTATTAAAAATATATATATCTATATATATATTATATATATATATATATATATATATTATATATATAATCTAGATTTATATAAAACATGGTGAAAAATTACACATCTTCTTTTAAATAACCTAAAGAACAATTTTAGGTCCCATAAAAAATTGGTTTAATAATCAAATTTAAGATAAACTCAAATCACCTCTACATTATGAAACCAATTGCTAAAATAAACTATTTTGAAAGTTCACATTAAAAGTAAATCACATTTATGTTTCTCTCTATAACCATGATTTTTTTTTATTAATGTATGGTACCTTAGAATTGACCTCTCCACATCACATGTGAGCCACATCATAATATTTTTAAGAAGATATTGTATTTTAGTATCACCTAATATCCAACTAATAGTAAAAATATTAGGCACCATGTAGTAAGATAATGATTCGTTCACTACTTTACATTTTCCCCATTAGATATCACATTATTCTCATCTAGTAAACAAAATACAAAGATAGTGAACAAATTATTGACTTACTACATAGTACTTAGTATTTACTATGTATCGAGCCAAAACCATAATACATGAAGTGGTAAAGGCTATTTTGTTACTTTTGCTAACTATTTTTTCCATGTGGATTAGAATGTGGAGTCATAAATTATATATATTTTTGGAAAATTCTACACTACCAATTTTTTGGAAAATTGTGGTCTCAGTTGACAAAATTATGTTGATATTTTGTATTTAATGGAAAATGAAAAAAAGCATTTGAGTTCTTTATATCATTGAGAATAAATTTTTAAAAGTAAATTTAGTCGTCTAATTTCAATAACAATTTTATTATTTATTATTATTAATTAATTTATATATATATAAACACTTTTGGCTATTATTATTAAAAAATTAATAAAATTTTTTTTAAATAATTAGGTTTACAATGCATAATATAAATTTATTATGAACCTCAGACATTTTATTTTATTTATGATTTATGTTGAAATATATTAATGTTGTTATTTGCTTTTTTTTCTTAATATTAATTATTAAAAAAATCAACTTTAATTAATTTTCTGCAATTTATTAATGATTTTTTTATAAAGTAAAAACAAATATCATAAAGTAGTTTTTATATAATATAATATATATAATATATATATATATATACTAATGATTGTATTAACTTATATTTTTAATATTAATATTTGGAAAAATTAATTCTCTCAACTCACCTTTGATATAAAAACTCAATTCATCTTTATCTTATAAATAAAACATTACACTAATTTTATCCATTTCTTCTATAATCGTAAAAAGCTCCTATCAATAATTTATTTTTTTTGAAAAAACTACATTTCTAAATATCATGTTTCAATCAACTAGAAGTATTAATTATTTAATTATTATAAAACGATTTTATTAATTATTATGGTTGATATTAAAATATATTTTATTACTAAGTTTTCAAAATTTTTATTAACATCCTATGAATAAAAAATTATATATGTTTTATCATCTTTATCTTATAATACGAAAACATTACACTTGTTTTATCATTTTTATCTTATATGGTAGAAATATATTTTTGATAAATATCATGTTTCAATCAACTAGGCTAAGCCAAAAAAATGACAAATCTTCCTTATACTAAGTTATTAAAAATAAAAAATAAAAAACGTCTTTGAATTTGATCACTAAGTCCCCCATTTATTTGGTCTTTTGGGACTAATCAAAAGCATATGATTATACCCATTAAAACAAATGATCTAAATTGAATTTTCAGAGTCGATTAGCATAATACTTATTCATCCTTACATTAGATCTCATCTATAAAGGGTTCTAGTAAATACCCTTCTCGAGATTCACTTAGTTAAAACGATAGCTGATTCCTATGCACCTCGAATAATTCTCTCCATTACGACCATTGGCATTGATAATCCCGACCTTCCACTGTAGTATATTATGTGCAGAGGCTGCTAAACTATAATGGTTGTTGTTCGGGTGCAATAAAAGTTGAGTGTTCACCCTATAGTGTATGTGTTAGAATAAAAAAAAAGAGAAAAAAGGGGACTCATTGGTAGAGCATATCTATTTAAGGTTTTGCGAGGAGAGGATGTGAGGATAGAAATTAAAATTAATCTTGTTGTTAGAAGAGCGCAAAAGAGGCCAAAGGATTTGGTCCAAGGTTTCTTGGGTATAACCATGTCTATGAAATAAACAACACGAATTTTGTATGATTGTTATTATTCTTCGAGAATAATTATTGAATTTTGTTGAAAGATGAGGTAGAGAGTTATTTTCAGTACAATAGTCATGGAGGTTAAGTCAGACATTTGATTTGCACAACTGAAACAAACTTAAAAACTTGAGAATAGGAAAAAACAATGTGGTTGTGCTCTAAAAACTAGATGTGAAATTTCCATAAATATCGCAACATTTTTAGATTATGATTTCGAAATAGAAGAAAATATATTCTGATGAAAATAAGGAGGTTGCATCTTGTTCATGAAGTAAAAAAGGAATTTACAGATATTTACTCGTCTTTGTATGGAGGTTGCGTCTCCTTCACCAAGTAAAACAAGGAATTTTAAACAGATTTACTCATATTTGTATGGAGGTTATCTCCTTCGCCAAGTGAAATAAGTAATTAAAAAAAAAACTTGTACTTGTGTATTCAAATCATATAGTTTTAATATTTTAATTTATGACGAGTCAAGGAATTAAAAACACAAGATGGGTCTTTGTATGGAGGTTGCATCTCCTTCACCAAGTAAAACAAGGAATTTATCAAGATTTACTCATATTTTTATGGAGGTTGCATCTCCTTGCCAAGTAAAATAAGGAATTTGAAAAAAAATACTTGTAATTACTTGTGTATTCAAATCATACAGTTTCAATATTTTAATTTATGACAAGTCAAAGAATTAAAAACACAATATGGGTGATTGTACAGATATGTTACAGACTACATATATCAATTGTGAAATAAAATCCTCGACCATATGTTTGACCAACCTTACATTAAATTCTTATTCATTCTTAATTATATGACATGTTGTCAGAATTGTAAGTTTATACTTCTGCTTATAACTTCATTTAATCATGTCCTTCAACCCGCAAACAAAATCTGCGACTTGGAATAAAAATCTACTTGCTTGATTTATTTGTGGATCACAAATATGGCTACTATCAGTTTAATAATTGCACTAGTTGAGATTAATTTTCCAACACTCCCATCTAATCACAACCACCATATTCACTATAACCAAACACTATTTTAGATGGACAAAATTTTCACATGTCAATGGCTTTGTGAAGATTTTTGCAAATTATGATATGCAGGTGTTGCAACACAATTTCACCGTTGTTAATCAATTCTCTAATAAAACTATATTTAGTGTCAATGTGCTTGCTTCTCTCACGAAAAATAGAATTCTTTGACAATGCAATTGCAAAATTGTTGTCATAGTAAATAGTTATCATTCCTTTTGATTCCATCCACAAATCCTTCAACATTCTTCTCATCCAAATTTCTTGACATGATGTTCTTTGTTGTTGTGACATATTTAGCTTCTTCTATTGATAGTGATATTATCGGCTACTTCTTGGAGGCCCATCAAATGGCTCCCGTGCCCAAAAGAAAAAATCTCTTAATGTGCTCTTTCTATCATCGACACTTCATGCCCAATCACTGTCAATGTAACCAACCAGCCTAGACTCATTTGCTTCAATATACAAAATCCCATACTCCATCCCATTGACATAACTTAGAATTATTTTCTTTGTTTTCCAATGTGTCTCCTGTGTCTCCTTGAACCTTGACACCAAGCTCACTTCATAAATTATATCAAGCCTACTTTTTTATAATGTCAGATTGACATTGTTCTTGTAATCTTCTTTGGTCAATTTCAACCCCATGACAGTTGGAGTTGGTGCAAGTTTATGGTTATGAATATTAAACCTCTCTCAAATGTATGCTATATACCTTTCTTGAGAAATAAAAATACCATTTTCTATTTTCTTCCCTTTTATTCCCAAAAACTACCTTAACAACCCCAAGCCCATCATTTCAATCTCACAGTTCATGACTTCTTTGAAATCAACAATGAGGAGATCATCACTCGCTATAGAAATCAAATCATTTACATATAAAATACAATAATAAACTTACAACCAGTTTTTTTGATGTAGAGGGTAGGCTCTCTATCAAAATTTTCAAAGTGATTTCCCATCAAGTAAGCATCCACTTTTTTATACCATGGATGTGGTGCTTGCTTCAACCCATAAAGAGTTTCTTTAACCTATACACGTTGTCTTCCTTTCCTTCTACCTCATAAGTATGTGGTTGTGAAACATATACTTCCTCTTTCAACACTCCATTTAAGATCATTGATTTCACATCCTTTTGATACACTTTCAATTTATGTTGTGTGAAAATTGACAGCATTGATCTAGGTGAATATTGGTGGCCACCTACCAAGTCCACCTAGACCCCCACCATTGTTTCTCTCAGCATTTTCAGTTTCCTTAATTGTAGCACAACTTACTATTTTTAGCAGTTTTTCGGGTCCTGAACTTCCGGAGCCTTTTTGAGGCCTTAAACGACGTTTTTTGGGAAATCTGGGGGCAACATGGGCCCATGGACTAATGTTTCCCTTCCAAAAGTGGTAGTGCTCAGATAGATCTTTCTAACGAGCTATTGTACACGTCAAACGGAGATCGTATGCCAAAGTTACGACCCTGGGAAGTTGATGTACCAATTTACCCAAACGAGGCCCACAGTTTGGCGTTTCATCTTCTACTGTTAGGCTTTGGAATGTTAAGGGTTTTCCATTGTTTCTAAACAATAAATAGGCCTTCAAGCTTCATTTTAACATAGTTCAGAGGCATGTAGCCACCACATCTCTTCTCCGAGATAAGCTACCATCGCCCTAGCTGGTTTATTTCCATTACTGTTTGTAAGCATATTTCAGTATTTTACATTAATGAAATGAAGTATTATTTATGCTGCATCTTTGTGTATATGGTTATCTCTGTATGTTGTTGCATTCCTGTTTAAATCCGGATCAGTGGTATCAGAGCAGTCTACTTTTTCTCTGTTTTTCTTTGCATGTCCCCAACGAGGTCGGGATATAAGGAGTTAGGTCTTGAACTGGTCGAACCTTTGCAAGAACAGCCTTGCAAATCCTGATGGCCTCCCCTGGCAGATGAGAAGAAAGATGACGGGGTAGGATATCCTATCAAAATCTTGCTCGAAGAAGCCCTCGAGCGAAAACGGAACGCGATGATGGACAGCTTTGCCCAGATCCTTCAGCAGCTACCCAGAAGTGACGCATCGACTTCCAGCAGCTACTCTGGAAATGCCACGCCCTTTAAGGTACAAGTTAATTTTGAAATCCCCATATTCAAGGGTCAGATAGACGCAGATGTCGTAGATAAATGGTTAAATCTACTAGAGGGTTATTTTTTTGTTCATGAATTTTCGAGTTGGGAAAAGATTGTTTTTGCTCTTCTCAAAGTAGCCCCCCACGTCAACAACTGGTGTGAAACCTAATGCGAGCAGAAGGATGAAAATACTGGCTCACTATTTTCAGTCGCACCCAACTGGAATTCATTTCGGGATGCCATCAAGGAGCAATACTACCGTGTCGGCAGCTATGAGGATGAATACATAAAGTGGACCACACTGAAGCAGGGAAGGGACCAAGACGTGCCGGAGTTCACCAATCTTTTCCATACCCTTAGTACAAAGTTGGGTATCAAGGATTCAGAGCAGCATTTGATACTCAAATACTGCGGCTCCCTGCACAACTACATCCAGGAAGAAATAGAATTCCTGAACATCTCCTCGCTCAGCACAACATACCGATATGCCATCAAGGTCAGGCAGAAGTTTAAACAAAAGAAGCAAGACTTTGGATTTGTGAATCCAAAGCAAGGGAAATGTGCCCCTAAACCACAAAACAAAGGAAAAATCTAAGGTGAGGCAGCCCAAGATAACCCGCTAAAGCTACAAAAAAATAACAGCGCCGTGATGCTGAAAAAGGACACGGGAAAATGGTGTGAGTACGATAAGAGCTCCACTAACAACACAAGTGAGTGTCGGGCCAAGCAACCACTAGTGGCTAAGCTAAAGGTTTCAGAATCAGATGCATGTTCCACCTCTAAGTCAGAACCCGGCAAGGGGAATGAAAAAGGGAAGCAGATCATTTATGCAAATCCCAATTCCACTATTGCTACCGCCAAGATCCAGAAAAATGAACTCGAAGATCCAGAGGAGGAGGAGCGTCTTTTCCACTCCCATATGTGGGTAAAGGGCTCCCCGCTACAGTGCATCGTCGATAGCGGGAGCCAGAAGAACCTCATTTCGGCAAAGGTCGTGAAGCGGTTGGGCTTATTGACCACAGTACATCCACAACCGTACACCATCAGGTGGCTTCACCAAGGACATGATCTTTGCGTGAGCCAGCAGTGTCGCCCTCCATACAACATCAAGCCCTTCATGGATGAGGTATTGTATGACATTGCTCCCCTTGAAGTTTGTGATGTATTATTAGGACAACCATACTTGTGGAAGCGACATGCTGTGTATGAATCAAGTCACCGTGCTATTATTATTACATTGGGAAATAAGTTGTACAGGATACCAGAGGTAACACTACCTACTGCCATCTCTTTGATTACTTTAAAACAATGCAGTAAGTTCATTTCCAAAATCGGGAAATTTGTTTTCCTGATGATACGCCCTTAAGGAAAGAAGAAGACGGTGGCCATGACCTCTAAATAAGGCTCCTCCGCATGACAGCTACAGATGGACAAGGTCATGGAGGAGTACAAGGACATCTTCACCTCTCCCACAGGGGTTCCTCTGCACTGTCAGGTCAAGCACTCCATCGATCTGACCCCGGGTGCACCGCTACCTAGTGGACTAATTTATCGGCGCTCCATTGTGGAGAACGATGAAATCAAGAGGCAGATTCAAGAGCTGCCGCAGAAAGGTCACATCCATCTGAGTTCATCGCCTTGTGGGAGACCGATCGTGTTGGTACAGAAGAAGGATGGGACTTGGAGACTCTGTATCGACTATCGGGCGATGAACAAGATCACTATTCGTAATAGGTACCTGATCCCATGGATTGATGACCTCCTGGACCAACTAAAGGGGGCAAAATATTTCAGCAAGATTGATCTAAAGTCAGGATATCACCAAGTACCAATCAAACCCTCTGATGTGTGGAAGACTGCCTTCAAATCCAAGGAGGGCCTTTT
>APFE031353424.1:39904-50952 GCA_000404065.3 Pinus taeda
GGGGCAGTCCTTACTCAACACGGGCATCCAGTGGCATATCACAGTGAAACACTTTCAGACACAGTCTGGAAGTATCCCACTTATGATAAAGAGATGTATTCCATTGTGTAGGCCTCCCGACAATAGAAGCATTACATTTTGGGGAAGGAAACGATCATCCACACAGACCGCTGACCCTTGCAGTTCATACAGACCCAAGGGAAATTACAGAATGATCGCCATCAGAAGTGGTCTACATACATGCAACAGTTCCATTTGAATATCAGGTATAAGAAGGGCAGCACCAATAATGTTGTAGATTGCTTCAGTCGACCATCGATCATGGCGTTAACCATCATGCTCAACTCTTGTGGGCATGAGACCTCTGATTGGCCACTTCTTTAGAAAAGCAACCCAGAATTTGGCCACACATACGAGACACTCTTGGAGGGTCGGCATGTTCTACATTTTCACCTCCAGGATCCCTGTTATGCCACTTGGGTCACCTTTGTGTTCCTTCAAGCGAGCGTGCCAAGATGATTTGTGAAGCAAACTATGGACAGGCTGTTGGGCGTTTTGGGGTCGAGAAAATGGTGGCAGTACTGTAAAAGTATTTCTATTGGCCGAATCTTCGACAGGATGTCGGGAAGTACATCAGATCATGTACTGCCTGTGCCATTACCAAACCAACCATCAAGAAGCAAGGCCTTTATACCCCACTGCCTACCCCTAGTCGACCTTGGGAATCCATCTCCATGGATTACATGTTAGGCCTTCCTTCCACTAAACATGGAAATGACTGTGTTTTTGTGGTCATCGACAGATTTTTGAAGATGGCCATTATGGCGGCCTGCAAGAAGAATATCACAGCAGAAGCCACTGTTAAATGCCTCCTTGAACGAGTGTGGGTGCACTTTGGGATCCCACTATCTATCATCTCAGATCGGGACAACCGGTTCCTTAGTACATTTTCATCCAGTCTTTGGTCAATGTTGGACACCAAACTCACTAAGTCCATAGCCTTCTATCCTCAAACTCATGGGCAGACAGAGGTTGTCAATAGGATGATTGTACACATTCTGCAGATGTACAATTCAAAGCATCCACACACATGGGACGAGAGCCTCCCCTATGTTCAGCATAGCTATAGCCGAGCTCTTCACAGCTCAACTAGCCACAACCCTTTTAAGGTGGGCTTAGGATTCCAGCCACTATGCCCCATTGATGTGGCCATGCCACTTGCAACTACTCACACAAATTCGGCTCATGTCCAGTCCTAAACAGATAAGGCAACCAGCTTCATTGAGCACATCCAACATATTCGCTAGCAGGTCCATGAAATTCTGGAGAAATCAAATTCCAAGTACAAGCAGCGACATGATGAACATCAGGTGCCACACAAGATTCAGGTGGGCGACAAAGTCTGGTTGCATTTGCAAAAGGAACGCCTTATTGGAGCCTATCGAAAACTGAGACCACTACGATATGGTCCTTACACCATTACTAAGGCTGTGGGAGACAATGCATTTAAGCTCAACATTCCCCCATTCCTTGGCCTACACCCAGTGTTCAATGTGGACCACCTTCGGCCATACTTTCCACCATTGCTAGACACATCCGACATTGTAGAACAACTCGCACCCACAGAATTAAATCCAAATTGCATGCAACAAGTTGCGACTGATCAGATCATGGACACACAGATCACAAACACTCACCAACATAATATCCAACTGTATCGAGCTGTCAAAGCAGGCCAACTCCTTCACCAGGGCAAGTGGCTTACCAAGGACCAAGTTCAGCAAAACTTTCCTCATCTCATGGAGGAACTCAACGCAATGGGGACCATTGCTTCCGAAGGGGGGAGGAATGATCCAGGTGGATATTGGTGGCCACCGTCCACCTAGAGCCCCACCATTATTTCTCTCAGCATTTTCAGTTTCCTTAATTGTAGCACAACTTACTATTTTTAGCAGTTTTTCGAGTCGTGAACTTCCGGAGCCGTTTTGAGGCCCTAAACAACGTTTTTTGGGAAATTTGGGGGCAACATGGGTTGGTGGATTGATGTTTCTCTTCCCAAAGTGGTAGTGCTCAGATAGATCTTTCTAACGAGCTATTGTACACATCAAACAAAGATCGTATGCCAAAGTTACGACCCTGGGAAGTTGATGTACCAATTTACCTAAATGGGGCCGACAGTTTGGTGTTTCATCTTCTAGGGTTAGGTTTTCGAATGTTAAGGGTTTTCCATTGTTTCTCAACAATAAATAGGCCTTCGAGCCTCACCATAACACAGTTTAGAGGCATGTAGCCACCACATCTCTTCTCAGAGATAAGCTACCATCGCCCTAGCTAGTTTATTTCCTTTAATGTTTGTAAGCATATTTCAATATTTTACATTAATGAAATGAAGTATTATTTCTTCTGCATCTTTGTGTATATGGTTATCTCTGTATGTTGTTGCGTTCCTATTTAAATCTGGATCAAACATTCTACGCACTATCTCAATCCTCTCAACTCATGCTAACGTCTCTGCATAATATCTTCCATGATCCGTCTTGTATCATTTGACAACTAACCTTGCTTTATGCCTTTCAATGTTTCCTTCAACATTAGTTTTGGTCTTTTAGACCCATTTGACTCCAATGGTTTCCTTTTTATTACTCCTATTTCTTCATCCATTGATGTTACCCATTTTTCTTCTTTGACTTGATCCTCAGAATGGATTGGCTCATCAAGATGAAAAAATAATGCAAATAAGGAATTCAATCCTATCCTACTCTCAACTTCATTTTTCTCATAAATTTCACTTAAATTTCTGAATTTTCGTTTTCTTATGCTTGTGGAAGATGAACATGAAATGTTGCTTGATTTTGTGCTTGAAGTAGATGATGCTGTGGGTATTTTTGGGGTTCTTAGTCTAGCATTTCGTCGACTTCATGACACTATTCTATTAATTGTTGATGGTGTCAATTGTTGACTACTTTATTGAGCTAGAATAGGTGTAGCAAGTGTCACCATTGAGGAATTTCTTTTTTCGATCAATTCCTCTTTGTCTTCCTATGGTATACATGTTTTCACATTGATTCTCTTCTCCAATCTTACATCCCATGCTTCATCTTCTATGAACTACATATATCCACTAATTATGACCTTCTTGGTTAATGTATTGTACAACTTGTATCCCTTGGATTCATCACGATATCCAATAAATTTGTATTTCTCCACCTTGGTTTCCAACTTCTTCCTTAATTCATTTCGGACATGTCCATAAGCCACAAATATAAACACTCTCATGTGAGTGACACTATCCTTTGCTCCACTCCATGCATCTTCAAGGACCATATTCTTGACACTTTTTGCTAGACACTTATTAACGATATATGCTATGCAAGAGACAACTTCAACCTAGTAGTCATTTGGAAAATTCTTTACCTTCAACATACTCCTTTCGATTTCCATAATGGTCCTATTTTTTCTTCGCGTGACACCATTTTGCTAAGGTTTATATCTTGTTGTAAATTATTTTTGAATTCCATGTTCCCTACAAAAACAAAGGAAGTCATTTGAGATGTATTCACCACCTCTGTTAGTCCTCAAACCTTTGATGTAGTGTCCACTTTTCTTCTCAACAACATCTTCACACTGGAAGAAGTGCTCAAACACTTCACTTTTCTTTTTGAATAAGTAGACCCATATCTTCCTCGTATAATCATCTAGAACATTAAAAAATAATAGCTACCATTAGTTGATGGTGTCTTCATTGTTCCATATTAGTATAAATGGACAATCTCCAAGGGTGCCTTTTCCCTTATTGACTTTCTTGCTGGAAATGATTCTCTATGTTGTTTTCCCACGATGCATCCTTCACATAGTCAGTCTAGTTTTTATTTGAGTGGAAATCCATCTACCATGCCTTCCCTATGCAACGAATTTAAAACTGCAAAATTAAGATGACCAAACCTTAAATTCCATAACCAGTTTTCATTGTTATCCTCTACTTTGAAGTTTCTTTTGTGACAGCTGCAACTTTTCTTTCATCCTCTTTTGAATTCTTTGACAATTATGATTGCGCACCTTTCTCCTTCATATGTGGTTTTACCTCTAGGAGAAACATTTTGTTTCTTGTCATCTAAAATTTTGTAATCAATTATTTGCTTGGAGGCTTGTCCAAAATTGTACACTCTCCATTTCTAAAAAAGACATTGTATCCCTTTTGCATGAGTTGTCCAATTCTTGTAAGGTTATGTTTCAAACGAGGGACAAAATAAAAATTTGAAATGTAATTCTTCTCCCCCTTCTTTGTTAGAAATTTGACTCTTACTTTTCCCATGACATAGACTTTGTTATGAGTATCTAATTTCACTTCAAATTTCACACTTTCATTTACATTGGAAAACATTTCTATGTTCCCTGTCATATGATTGTTGCACACTGAATATAGAAGCCATACATCCTTTTGTTTCTCTTGTTCTACATTACAAGATAAAAACATTTTATCTTGATTCTAATTTTCCTCTGTGAAATTAACATCTTGTTTGCTAATTATATCATATTTCTTCTTTCTACATTTATTTTCATATTGACCATACTTCTTACAATAATGACATTGAACTTGAAATTTATCATACCTCTATTCTTGTGCTTGATTTTGGCTTGGCCCTTACTTTGATTTTGCTTGCTACTTATTCCGCTTGAGCTTGAAGGGCTTCCTCTTCCACTTCTTTGTGGGCTTCTACCTCTTCCTCTAGCATTTGATCTTCCTCTGCCTGTACCTTGACCAAATAAAACTTATGTACTGAAGGCATGCTCTAATGATGAGTTGGTTGCTTTATTCAATCTATTTTCTTGAGAGATCAATGATGCATGAATATAATCCACTGAAAATAGTGGGATATCATTTGTCTCTTCTATGGTGTCAACAATAGGGTCCAATATTGCTGGTAGACTTCTCAAAATTTTCTCAATTATTCTCATTTCTTCAAGTGTCTCGCCAAGAAACCTGATTTGAGTAGTGTAAAATGAACCTATATTCTCTGACTCTACCATACAAATTCTCTCAAACTATCTTTTTAGCATTTTTAGTTTTACTGTCTTCACTTTTTCCATGCCTTGGTAGGTTGTATGGAGGATATCTCATACTTGTTTGGACTATTCTCCTACTACAAGCATTGGGAAAACACTTTCATCAAATGCTTGAAAAATGTAGAAGAGAGATCATGAATCCTTCTTCCTGTTGTCCATCGTAAAATTTGTTTCTACTTGTGCGAAAGCATTGTATGTTGTTGCGTATGCTAGTTCTTAGAACCCATTCTCCACAAAATCCCAAACATCATGAAAAGAAAACAAAACCTTCATTGTAATAGTGCAATAATCACATTTTTTCCATTAAAGTGAGATATTTGAAGGTTAGTCAAGCTGGTTCTTCATGTTTCCATTTCTAATTGTAAAAAAGCTTTGTCCTGCTGGTAAATATGCTCAAAAAAATATGCCTACAAGAACAATATTTAACACTTATTAAATATTTTCGACACTCCTTGTTGAACTTTCTCTCCTACAAGGTGAAAGATGAGGTAGAGGGATCTCTTTAGGATATCATTTGCGAAAGTTAATTCACACAATTGATTTGTACAACTTTAACAGGGTTAAAAGCTCAAGAAAATTTATGCACAATGAGAACTGGAAAAAACAGAGTGGTTGCAGGGTAAGAGAGTGGTTGCATGGTAAAAACTAGACGTGAAATTTCGAGAAAGATATAGCAAAAAAATATATTTTAGATTATAATTTAAAAACACAAGAAAATACATCCAGATAAAAATATAGAGGTTTCACGAGGATTTTCACAGATATTTGCTTGTCTTTGTTTCTTGCACAGTAACTCATAGTAAGACACAGTGACTGATTGTTTTATGGGCCAACCAAAGATCGCTCCCCAATTTTCTATCTATACTTCTCACACTTCCGCTACTAAAAATTTACTTCTACTTTCATGTGTATTCAAAATATACAATTTTATTCAAAATATACAATTTTAATATTTTAATTTATGAAAATTCAAAGATTTAAAAACACAAGATGGGGTGATTATACAAAGATGTTGCAGAGAACATATATCAGCTGCAGAATAAGATCCTAGACCATACGTTTTACCAACCCTACATTAAATACTCATGATCCTAGACCATACGTTTTACCAACCTTACATTAAATACTCATTTGTTCTTAATTATCTCATGTTTTGTTGGAATGGTCAATTTGCGCTTCCCCGGGAACTTCATTTAATCCATGTCCTTCAACTTGGAAACAAACTCTGCAACCTGTAACAAAAATATACTTACTTGATTTACCTGTGTACCACAATTATGGTTGTTGTCAGTTTAATAACTGTGCTGGTTGGGATTAATGTTTCAACCTTTTTGGAGTGTGTAAAATAGAGCCAAAGGTTGTGTTTTGTGTGGATGAGTTACTATGAAATCAACAACATTAAAATTGTTGTTTTAAGTCAAATAATGTTGGAATGTGTTAGCTAAGCGAGGAGTTACTACGGAATTATAAAATATCGGTTTGGCATTACGATGTTCACGCGAAATGTTTTAATTTGTGCTTCCCCTAAAGTAGCTTACAGGTTTTTATTAATTTGAAAATTGGAGAAATCTCTATTTTTAAATTCCCGATCTTTTAGTAGAATTATACCTGAATGAAGCAATCAACTTTTATAACACCAATTACATAAATTCAAATCTTAAAATGTAAAAATTATGGATGGATATAATACCTGGTCAATAAAAAAAAGTGGTGATGAAGTGAAGCTAGAGGCAGCTGCACGAGCTACCAATTCATTATTGGGGACAAGAAAGACTAACATGAAATTGTTGCTAATAATGTTTATAAAAGACAACATTATGCAGCATATCATAGATTGCAAGAAATCATATAGGGCCTAGACAATGATCAAGGATATATATGAATCAAAGAATACAAATGAACTCATGTCACTAAAGAAAAAGTTTTTTTTATTAAAATGGAAGAAGATGAAAGTATAAGTAATTTTATTTAAAGAAGTAAAGACCTTAAATATAAACTTGGAGATATAGGTGAAGCAGTATATATAACTAATGTAGTCACTATAATGTTAAATGAAATGTTGTATGAGTATCAGATGTTCATCCCGGGTCTTGTGGTAAGGGAGTAGGGTCCCACTTTTAATGAATTGGAAGGTATACTCATGTAGGAAGAAAAGAAAAGGAACCTTAATTCTCAGAATTTTTTTTTGTTGATGGAAAAAGGGCAACCACCTTTTTAAAATGAATGACTAGGTCGGTAACAAAGGAGGAAGGCTGCCACATGGAAATCCATCACTTGGTAACCCACAACTTGCAAAACCAAAACTGAGTATGACATTTGCAAATGTTGATAATAAATCTCATTACTATGGAAAGCTTGGACATTACTCTACAGTTTCCATGGAATGAAAATACCATGAGTTAAAACATATGAATAACAGGAACACTGGTAATTCTGTTGATAGAGGAGAAATAGTGAATGACAATGTCTATTTGTTACATATGTTCAACTATTCTAAGATATGATACAAATACTTGGTTTGTTGTTTTTGGAGCCTCTATCCATAGTTCCTGTATTAGGCACTCATTTGAGAACATTCATGAATCTAATAATGGTGCAAATATATATCTTAGAGATGATTATTCACATGAAATTAACGAGTATGGTGATGTGTTAGTGACATTACCTAATGTTTATGTTAAACTAATCCACAATGTGATGTATGTCCCTAGTATTAATAATAATCTAATCTCTTTTTATACTATAGCATATCAAGGCTTGAAGGTAGAATTTGTAAATTCACATTGTCTAGTAAAAGACATGCAGGATCTCTTCAAGGTCATTGTAACATGATATAAAATTTTGATATAAAATTTAAGGTTTATATAATCTAAATGTGATACTAAAGGCCATAAAGCATTTCCATCCACAATAATGACAACATAATCTCCTTACACGAAAGGTATGGCCACATTAATTGTCATAATTTATTAGTACCTCAAAGGTATGGCCACATTAATTGTCATAATTTATTAGTACCTAAAAATTGAGGAATGGTAGAAGGGATTCTAATAAGAATAAATATTCCATATTACGGTTGTACATTGGGGAATATGCATAAGCAAGAGTTCCCTACGGATATAGATAAAACATTTTAGAACATTTGCATAAAAATGTATGTGATCCTATGCATATTATATTATATAATATTTCTTGATATTTATTGACGATTGTACAAAACATACATTGGTATAATTCATGAGAAAAAATTTGAAGTATTTGAATATTTCAACGGGTTCAAAAATATTTTTGAAAAGAAAAAAGATAATACATCAATATCCTTTGATGAAATTAGGGGATAATACATTTCAAATGAATTCATCAAGTATTGCGAATCCCGTGGAATTATACAACAATACATAATACCAAAAAATCGACAGCACAATGGAGTAGCTAAAAGGAGGAACCAAACATTCGTTGAATGTGCATGAAGCATGTTAGAGGGTAAAATTCCTAAGAATTCTTTTTGGGCTGAAGCTATTCACATTGTTGTTTACTTCAAAAATGAAATTTTGACTAAAATTTTAGATCATAAGACTCTTTTTGAAGAAATTTATTGTCATTAATGAACAATAAGTCAACTAAGAATGTTTGATAGAAAATAATTCTCACATGTTTCAAAACAAGATAGGAGGAAACTTGATACAAAATAGATCAAGTGCACTTTCATAGGTTACTATTTGATCATAAAACTTACAAATTTTTTTGTCTTTACACATGTAAAATATTTGGAAGCACAAGATAGGAGGAAACTTGATACAAAATAGATCAAGTGCACTTTCATAGGTTACTATTTGATCATAAAACTTACAATTTTTTTTGTCTTTACACATGTAAAATATTTGGAAGCACACGTGTTATTTCATGAATTTTCAAATGAAGGCCATAAGAATTATGAAGTTGCATATTCCTTCTTAGTGTGATAATGTCAAAGAGGAAGAAAATGATAGGTAGGAATAGAAAGAGGAGGAAGAATCAAACAATATGGACAACTCTAGTACCCATTGCACACCAAGAGGATGAGATGATTCAACACAAAGAAGGAGAAGTGATGAAAGTACAAAAGTACTAAGAAAGTCATCTCATCAAACTAAATCACGGGTAAGATTTAAATATTATGCTTTAACGACTAATGTTATTAATGTCATAGAACCTTTGAATTTCCAAGAAGCTAATGGGAAGAAAGTGTGGAGAGATGCAATGAATACATAATATGAGTCTATAATGAAGAATGCCACTTGGGAAATAATAGAATTCCCTTAAAATAAGGTACCCATAGGATGGAAATGGTTGTCCAAACTAAAATTTAACAACGATGGAAGTACATATAAATATAAGGTTGGTTTGTTTGCAAATTGTCACTCACAAAAATAGGGAATTGATTATATATATTTTCTTACAACTGTAACTAGGTTAAATATAGTTAGATTAATGATTAATTCAACTACAAAAAATAAATGGAAACTACATCAACTAGAGGTTAAGTCTTCATTCTGGAAGATGGAACTAAAATAAAAAGTATATCTTGTTTAAACTTAAGGGTTTGTTAAAAAGAGTCAAGAGTACCTTGTTTGGAAGCTAGAGAAAGCATTAAATGGATTGAAACAAGCATCAAGATTATGGAATGTGAATATTTATTCTTTCTTTCTTCAAGAAGGTTTTATTAAAAACAAAAATGAACCTAATTTGTATATCAAGTCACATCAAAAGGGTCATCTTATTAGGATTTCCCTTTATGTTGACGATATTATTATAACATGCAACACTTCTAAGTTAATTGAGGAAGTTAAATGGAAACTATCATATGATTTTGAAATTAAATACCTTAGTGAATTGCATTATTCCTTAGATCTTCACATATGGAGAGATGTTGGTCAAACAATGGTCACATAAATTAAATATACTACGGAGGTACTAAAATTATTCAAAATGGACCAATGTATGGAAGTTTTAGTACCTATAAAATAGAGTACCCAACTCTATAGTAATGATGGGACATGAGAGGTGGATGGTCCATTGTATTGTTCGCCGGTGGGAAGTCCAAACTATCTCAAGACAACAGGGCTAGACGGAGCATATTTAGTTAGCATTCTATGTTATTGCATGGCCAAACCCCTTGAATCTCATTAAAGAACGACAAAAAGAGTCCTAGAGTATCTAAACTAAACTGTTAACTTTGGTATTAAATATATTAATAAATTTGATGTTGATTTGATAGGCTATTCTGACACAGATTGGGCTAGAAATTTTGATGACATACATTAACTTCAAGATATGCATTTAACCTTGGATATGGCATTGTGACATGTAGTGAGAAACAACTAATTTTTTCTTTGTCATGAACTGAAGTTGAATACAAAGCTTTATGCAATGCTACCTATGAGGAATTTTGATTGAGGGGAGTTTTAAAATGTGGGAAAATTACATAAAACGTCGATGATTATCAGGCGTAATATTCAAAGAACCACCAAACACCATCAAACTTGCCAACTATCCTGTCTACTCTGCAAAATCAAAACATATTAAAGCACATTATAATTTTGTCAGCGAAATGATGCAGAGTAAGGAAATTGATCTAGTCTAATGTAAGGCCAATGAAAATGTGGTTGAAATCTACACAAAGCCTCTTAGAAACATATAACTTGATGTAGGAATCAATTGAGTGTGCTAGAAAATAGATTTCTCAATTTACAGAAAGTGTTGGACTAATAATAGAGAAACGTGAAGATTCTACTCATAATAGTGTTCGTTATATGTTATTACATATTTGTTTGGCCTAGTTCCTTAATTAGTTTATGTTGGTTGCCAGTTCTTATATTTCAAGAATATGTTCCACAATAATCTTTTATATATATATAAGAATTTGTTAGCTTAATAAATATAAATGAATGTTGTGTGGTGTAACTCTTATAATTTTGTATTCTATTCTTAAATAATATTTAGAA
>APFE031353424.1:56247-90037 GCA_000404065.3 Pinus taeda
GTAGTGATTCCAACCTTATCAGCCATGTGATGTCCAGCCTTAGAAATCAGTTTGAAATGACAGACTTAGGACACTTGCATTCTTTTCTTGGTTTTCAAGTCTTGCAATCCACATAAGGTATTTCCCTTTATCAATCATAATATGCATGTGATCTTCTACATCACTTTCACATGGAAGACTGTAAGCCAACCCCTTCTCACTTTCATTTTGAAGCCAAAATTTCAGTCACTTGTACTTCCACTAACGGTAGTGATTCCAACCTTATCAGCCATGTGATGTCCAGCCTTAGAAATCAGTTTGAAATGACAGACTTAGGACACTTGCATTATTTTCTTGGTTTTCAAGTCTTGCAATCCACATAAGGTATTTCCCTTTATCAATCATAATATGCATGTGATCTTCTACATCACTTTCACATGGAAGACTGTAAGCCAACCCCTTCTCACTTTCATTTTGAAGCCAAAATTTCAGTCACTTGTACTTCCGCTAACGTTGATACTACCTTATACTGTAAGCTTGTTGGAAACATTTTGTATCTGACCCATACTCGTCCTAACATTTCCTTTGTTATTGGCCTTGTTGCTAAGTTGATGAAAACTCACATGAAAGTAATTGGAAAGAAGCTAAAAGAATATCTCGTTATGTTCAAGGTACAATTTAGTTTGGGATTCATTACAGTGTAGAAGCATTGCCTCTATTGGTTGGTTTCACTGATTTCAATTGGGCTAGTGGCCATGATGATCAGAGATGTCTATTGTAGCATATGTCTTCACTCTTGGTTCTGGATCTATTACATGGGCTTGCAAGAAACAATGTTTCATTTCTCTTTCTTCAGTAGAAGTAGATTATCTTGATGCTGTCGAAGCTAACAAGGAATCCATGTCACTTCATGAAATCTTGTCAGAGTTTGGTTTTCAACAACAACATCCAACTACACTTTGGTGTCATAATCAAAGCGTCATTCAACTATGAAAAGATCCAGGCCAACATCAACACAACATACACATTGAACTACACATGCACTTCATCAAAAATATCATTCATGACCATGTTCTTTAAGTGAAATATTGTTCAACCGCTGATCAAGTTGCAGACATCCTTCTAAAGGCTCTCACAGAGGCAAAGTTTACTAAACTTCGATTTATGGTTGGAGTTCAAGAAGTTATCACTATGTGGGGGTAGGCTCTAATGCCTCCTTCCTTCTTCTTCGATTGTGTCATCTTTGTACATCCTTCAATTCTATCCCAAGTTGTTCTTAAAGGGGGTTGTTAGGATATTTTGACATAGAAAATAATTAAGTATAACTTGGTCTAGTCTGTATTTATGAAAAGTGTGTTTCTTTAGTATGTACTTTTTGTAACTTACAATTTGACGGTCACGATATGTTCTAGAAATGAAGTGACCTGACGATTTATTCTCTTGGTATTACCGACACTTGATGCATGGCTTAACACCCGATTGGTCCATGATCTCTATTTAAACAACATGGAGGGTCATTTTTTATGTGACCATTCATGAGAGAATCATATGTAAATTCCCTTTCTTTCACATTAATAAATTTCCTGAAGTGGCGGCATTGGCTCAGGCCATGGAATGTTTCCATCTTTGAGGGTTTTAACCATGTCAAGAATACTATTGTACTAATCAGTGATTTGTTTGTGAGTAGTGTCATTAGGTGTTCTATCTAAGGAACTTACCTGTTAAATTCCTACAACTTGTGTTTTGGTATATTATACTTTCCTATTTACATGGATGTTAGCTTTTGCAACATGCAAAGAAAGAAAAAAATGTTGTAGCTATTTTGAGGTGTGAGAAGGTTCTAGTTTCTAGATTCTTACTCTAGTATTAATGTTGTAGTCTCTTTCACCCAAAGTCATCTCTACTCTTATGCCTACAATTCTCAATTATTTCCATTTATTTGAAATTGACATTTTTGTCCTTTGCCTACACAATGAATTTGATATACTCTATGAAAAATTATTATAATCCCCCTTTAAGATTCCTTGGGAAGATTCACAGCCAACGATGTTTGAAATTTTTAGCTCCTTTCTCCATTAAGTTGGCTTATCAAATTTTCTATTTGTGTTATTCACCACCTCGAACCCACGATCTATGTAATTTTAGTGGTATAGGGAAGGAGGGAAGGAAGTTTTGTTGGGGCTTATTTGGTTATGGGAAATGGGGGAACTAACGAGTCCTACAATCTATCCTTGTTCATTATGAGGAATTTCAATAACTAGACTTTAGCTATATAATTTTGTTTCCAAGCCCCTTTTGTCACCTTAATGTTTACGTTTTCTTCTCTACCGGCTCTGCAATGCAATTTTAATTTTCTTGCAGACTTTATGGTAAGCCTATTTTGTGGTGGTGTCTAATAGCTTGGAGGAAGTGGTGTGAGGATATCATTGCACCCCCCTTTACAGTGCAAGCTAGGCTAAAATCAATTTTGGGTCACCCCATGCCTAGAATATGTCATTAGTATGAGAGTTAATCCGTGTTGCATATTCTTTATAGTTAGACCTCATAGATTGTCTTAAACCTATTTTCCAGTCTATCAAACAACTATCTCCAACCTTGATGGAATGTCAAAGGGTGCAAGAAAAGAGAGGGGAAATATATTATCACAAACGAGCATAAAGGGAGAAATCCCACATGCATCATCATTTGAAGGACTTTATTGGTCGATATGAAGACGTAACAAAGTACCTTATCGAGGAAGTCATTGCTTGAGATGGCAGAAAAACATCCATGTACAAATCCCCTCTCTCACATATATAAAGGTCTTCGTAGAGTGGGCTCACTAGATCACACTAGGGGTCATTTTAATCTATATATCCAAAACATTGAACTTTATTAGTAGATGTAATTCTTATTGGGGTACATGTTGGTGTACTAACAGGAGCATCAAGAGGATGTCCTTCATTAATTTGAGTGCATTCATCACCATATGAGAGGCATGGATTGAAGATGATAAATAGAGAAACATCTTGGCATTACCCCTATGATGGGAATATCTCCTGAAGGATTAAAGGAGACTGTAAAGATCACAGCTTCAAATTCAAACCCCACGGTGTAGTTATCTTGTGTCTATGTTATGTATGGTTTTTGTTTATAGTATTTCTAGTGAGCAAGACAAAACAATAATTATCCTTTGAATTTTGTAGTCTCTTTTTTTTCACTTACCACTATCCTCTCTAGGGGGATTCTTTTTCCGGCTATGGTGAGGCCTACCTAATAAGAGAGTGACAAATTAGATCTTTCTCTTGATATAATCTCCAATTTTTACAAGCAATAAAATTAACTTTCCCAAGAAAAAAAAATATATGAATAAGAAATATTTATTTATACTTACATTAAATATATTATTCTCATATTCAATTTCTATAAATATTAAATATTTAAAATATTTCAACTTATAAACAAAAATAAAATTGGCCAATAGATGTAGGAAAGGCCACCAGCTAAATTTTGGAAACCAAAAGATAATATGTGTAGATGAATATTCATAAAAAAAGGAGATAGCTACCAAACTTACACAAAAAAATTATTAAAATGATTGCTACATTTCTCTAATGGAAAAGATAAATATTTCAAAAAAAATTATATTCTTTATTTACTAATTATAATTAATATTGAAATGATATTTTGTTATTATTATTATTTATTTTTTATTGTTCAATTTACGATTACACTTTTACTTTATTCTGTGAAAAGTTTTTTTAATATTATAAATGTCACACGATGTAACACAACTCCATCTTACTAAATGATCAAAAGTCAAAAACATTTTAAATGTAACAAAAGTCTCAGTTCATATATTCAAGAAAATCACCTTTACACCCGCCAATGTGGACACTGCATCCCTAGATCATTATCTGCAGTACAAACAAAAGCGACGTAATGATGCAACAGGCCCAACTCATAATGCACGAAGTCCAAAATAGTACTCTGCCAACTTTGCTGGATGCCTGATCAAAATGGGCAATTCCTATTTCCACCTCCATAGCAAAGTTAATTCTATGGAGGGTACCTATGTCAGAGTCTCACATAGCATCATCGACCATACATCATCGGACCATGCATCGTAAACTTATCTGTCTCCAACATCCCTCTCTGGCTGCCCATCGAAACCCCTGGCGACCCTGCCCGCAGCCACCTGCAGCCTCCCTCCGGTTTGAGGACTTAATGAGGTTCACCTTACTCATTTAATAGCAGACGAATTTGAATTTGAATTTTGAGTTCGAATTTAAAATACCGCCCAAACAAAATTCAAATTTCTATAATCATAAACAGAAAGAGGCTCGTTGATTGCGGCATTGGATTCGGCAGAAACGCCAATGGAGGTCGGGATGGCAGATTCTATGTCGTAACCGATCCCAGGGATGACGACCCTGTAAATCCCAGGCCTGGCACGCTCCATCACTTTGTCATTCAGAGCGAGCCTCTGTGGATTATCTTCCAGAGGGACATGGTTATCATGCTCAAAGAAGAGCTCATCATGAACAGTTACAAGACCATAGACAGCTGAGGCGTCAATGTTCACATTGCAAATGGACCCTGCATAACGGTACAGTATGTGACGAACATTATCATCCATGGGATTCATATCCATGATTGCAGACCTGCGGGGAATGCCATGGTTCGGAGCTCTCCAACACATTATGGATGGAGGACAATATGAGATGGAGATGGTGTTTCGATTTTTGGAGGCAACCATGTCTGGGTCGATCACTGCTCGCTCTCCAACTGCGCAGATGGATGCTTTGTGAGACTCTGACAGAGGTACCCTCCATAGCATTAACTTTGCTATGGAGGTGGAAATAGGAATTACCTCCTACTGTCTTGTTTTTTATTTCGACTGTGGCAAACATCCCAGATGTTTGAGTGTTGTTGCTCTGCTCAAGTTAACATCGTTTGAATTGGTTCGTCAGTATGAATCTTGAAGCTGGGATTCAGAAAATTACCTGCGCCACTCGTTTAGGGTTTGAAATTAATTTCTGTTAACCCTAAGTCTTTCTGATACAGACAAGCTTAGCGTTACAAATCACTAAGGTGGTGTGCTGGACATGGGAGACAATGTGGGGCGATCCGATCAAGGTAAGAATGAGCAGCACATTCATGTCCCCCATTTGAAAATGCCCTCGTCGCTACATTTACCCCACTTTCATTTGCATTTTCGTCCCCATCACCACCAACATGATGATGGGCATGGCAGTTCAGAGGAGGAGGCGCACGATTTTCTCAAGGACGTTCCCAAGGGCTGCGTCGCCGTGTACATTGGCAGAGAAGAAGAAAGGCAGCGTTTTGTGATACAGGCAGCGCATATAAACCATCCTTTGTTCCAGAAACTCCCCAAGAAAGCCGAAGAGGAATATGGATTCGAGCAGAAGGGCACTATCACAATTCCTTGTCATGTCTCTGATTTCCAGAGCGTTCAGGACCTTATCAACAGAGAACACCTGCAGTCTGAGAGCAGTAGCTTAAGCTTCCCGTAACAATGTCGAGGCAAGTTTCAGTGTACAAGCGATTCTATGAGCGGCTTGCCGGACATCGAAGAATCAAACCAGCCTGGTTCTGGTCTGAACTTTGATTTGATAGCTTGTATATTTTAGTTTTTTGTCCTCAATGGTTCATAATTACCATTAGTTGTTTGTAATAAAAGAGGTATAAAGGGGTTAAGCCCAGCTACAAGAAAAATGGGAAATTATTTTCCAGTAGATCAATGCATATTGCGGTCTGCATGAATATTTGAAGACTTGCACTCTTCTATCCTAATAGAAGTGTTTTGTGTATTAAAACTTTTTCAAGAGCTTTGGGCAGTGGTGTATAGTTTTATATTTTAGTTACACTTGACTCTTTATGAAACATTAATAATAGCTCCGACAGATCGAATCCCATTGGTATTTTAAATCTTCCAAGGTTGTCAGCACGCTATGATACATGTTACTGAATGGTATTATAAGAAAGTAACATGTTGAATGTCAGCCAGAATGGTATTATAAGAAATTTTAGGTATGTATGATACATGTTATTGAATGGTAGCGACAATGGAATTATAAGAAATTCTAGCTATGGTATTGCTAAGGGCCCTTTATTTTAAGAAAGTTTAAATCTGGTCAACTATGATATTGTTAAGGGTGTTTTATTTTAATTTTAATTATCGTATTTTAATAAAGATTTTTAATGTTATAAGTTGCTATTATATTATTATTTTGAAAAATGTATTTTATTATTTTAAAAATATCTAATATATTAAATAAATAAATAACCATACAATATTAATATAATATAGGATGAAGATAAAAAGGTTAGCATTATATTGATGTTTTAACAAAAAAATTATAATCATTAATAATTTTGATTTATAAAACATTATTACATTTTATTTGATACTCGTATCGCTCCTCTGTGCAGAGAATATTTAGGTGATTTTCCCGTTGAAAATATAAATGATGTGTTTTACTGTTGAAATTAAGAAAAAATAGATAATTATCGTCAAAAAAAACTATAATTATATTATATATATATATATATATATAATATATATATATATATATATATACTATATATATCATATATATATATATATATATTCTACATAGGACGAGCAGAGTTTCTATTTAATATTTAAAAAAACAAATTAATAATAAAATATTTAATTTCTTATTTCAATAAAAGTTTTTAATATCAATTATATACATAGAGAGTAAATGAAAGTGAAAAATTCCTTATCATTAAAATATTTCAATGATTTGTTGTATAGAATAAGGAATTGTGCTATATGATATTTTTTTGTTCAACATTGGGTTCACACATATGTTTTCTTATAAAATTGATTAATAGAAAATATTTCGATGTTAATCATAAATAAATTTCCAATTTTTGTTAAAACCCTGTAAGGAAAATCCCTATGCTTCATGGTGAGTGAGGGAGTTGTCATCTCCTCTCTCACTTCAATATTCACAACAAAACAATAGTCCTGGCAGGGGTGACACATCTCCTTTTGAGGGGAGAAAATTAAGCTAGACAAATGAATTGAAAGAGTATGTCATTAAGAAGGATGCCACTATTTTTCTCATTCCAAGTCTGGGTAGAGGTGCCAAAGGAAATGTGGCATCCTCAACATCAAAACCTTTGTCATTCAAGGATGCCCTCGAGCTTTGTTCCAACTTTGTGCTCTCGTAAGGATCTTTCAAGACAAACCTTCATGGTGGAGCATTCATCGGTCAGCCCAACGCCTCAAATGAATGAGATCTTTACTAAGGTCCAGATTACAGATTATCAATGATGTGTAGTTATTTTCCATTTCAACAGATTCTAGCCTCATGATTCTACCCTTAGGGCTTGGGTTCATTATAATTAGACCAAAAATTTGGGTTTGCAATTTTGTTCCAAAGGTTATTTTGAAGTTGTCTTCAAGGCCCTTCAAGACTGGCATAGGGTTTTTGACCAAGGATCCTAGTTTTGGGGTTGTGCATATATTTCAATTCAACTATGGTTTTCGAAGTTCAACCCCCATTCAACGATGTCCTTGGCTACTCCGATATGGGTACGAATGCCAAACTTACCGCTACAATGGATTAAACTAGACTTCCTTGAAGCTATTGGAAATGCATTTGGACGTTTTGTCAAAATTGATAGTGAAATATTGGAAAATGGGTTCATTTCATTCGTTCGCATTTTTGTGGAAGTGGACTTAAGCAAGGGACTTCCAAACAAAATAAATCTTAAATGGGATGGTAAGGAGCACCTTCAACCTTTGAATTATGAGAACAATGCTTTTAGATGCAGATTTTGTTAGCAACCAAGGCATCTCCAGAATGAATGCCTGACATCAAATGGGTTATCCAAGTCCCTAGAGCCAAGAAAATCCAGTCATGGATGGAGGGATTGAAAGGAAACATCTAATGCAAAGAATGTGGAAAGACAAACTAAGGAATTCTCTCAGAAGCAAAAGACAAAAGCAGATACATCAGCTTCTCAAGATACATTACAACCTCCTCAGGATTTGTCGCATCCTGCTATTAAGGAGAATCCTCGAGATAAGGTGAATGAGGGAGAAACAATTCTGATTGTGTCTGCAACTAGCAGAAAAAAGTTCTCCCATGAGTCTGACCATTGATATATTAGTAACAAGATCCTATGCTTTACTAAGCCATTAGCGATGGAGCTTTATCATGAAAATGAGAATCTTTCCTCATCTCCGATTGTAACTGATAGTTCTAAATGTTGGGCAGATGTATGAAGGAGAAAGTGGAAAAGAGAAAAACCCTTGAACCATTATGGTGTATAACACTAGAAATGCTGAAGAAGCTTTGAGATGTATATGACTTCCCGATGTAACTTGTTTTTCTAATCTAATAGAGTTTAATTTACAGAAGAGAAAAAAAGAAGAAAAAAAAAATCATTCTATCAATATCCACATTAACTAAAATATTTTTATATCAACTTCAAATACACGTGTGTCTACACGTGTATTTTTTTCTATAGCTTAAGTTTTCTACATTTTGGAGGTTTTTCGAGCATATTTTTGGGTCAAGTTTCCTTGAAATATGACATGAATTTGTTCTAATCATAAGTCTGATTTGTGAACTCTGCACAATTTGAGTGCATTAGGGGTTTTCATGGTTGTGAACCTATTTATGCATTCAAAAATGGATTTTAAAGAACATAAAACATGATTTGACCAAAAATTGTTTTACCATATTTCAACTTTTCTTTTAAGTAATTGAAGATAAAATATTTCTTATTCCACAATGTTGACCCAAAAATTTGTCTAATCCTATGTGTAAAAAAAAATTCATTAAATTTTTCTCTGCACTCTTTCCTTTATATACAACACTTAGTCAATTTTCCAATGTGTGAAGAAACTACATGAACACATCTCTTTGCGCTTTGTCTCTCCAAATACCTTATTCCATGCAGTCACTCTCCACATGTTTCCCTTCCGTACACCGAGTTCCACATGTCACACTTCAACACATACTGATATTTTTCACAACGTGAGACTCCACACAATCCATTCATCCCTAATCCTTATCATTACTTAACATTAATTGCAAATACCATGTGTCAACAAATCAGTCTACCACCTTTACGCCCCCACTCCTTTTTTTGTTCACTTTAAGGTCACTCAAAGCATCAATAAAAGGAATTTATTTCGAGGTAAAGGCGATGTGATGGAAATTGTACTTTTGGATCTCCTCCCTATCACTCCTCATAAAGCATGATCATGGTTAGAAAGTTTTATTTATTATTTTTCCTTGACCAACTGAATGGCATGAGAGAAGCCATTTATATAAGTAATTTAATTCAAGGATGAGGAGTTAATAGCTAAGACTCAATAAAGGGATTTGTTGATTGATACATATTTCCCTAAACACAACAAACAAATGGCTACTAGAAAGAAGAGAGAGTCAGTTTATAGTGACACGTTCAATTCACTCGCTCACATAAATAAATATTTTCATTGGTTAACTGCATAACAGTGGTATTTGAACTTGTCACTAGATGTGAATAGAAATAATAGAATTTCAACCATAGGTTTAACGAACGTTGCATGTGACCTTGAATTCTTTGATTTTAGAGAAATAGTTTACTTATGTTCACGGAATTTTGATCTAGAACCATAAATTTCAAGCTTAGAGTCAAGATGAATTTGGTCCCCTTGACCCCAAAAGCATTCAAAAATCTTCTTAAACTATTGAAACCTGAAGAGATACTTAGATTATTAGATGTCGATACATTTTTGGATTCCCATACTCACGGAATGAACATTATTCATGAGTTCATGATGCCCTATGTACAAGTTCTTTCTGACATTTCTTTATTAAGTACTACAATATTTGTCAATATTTTTAGAGATTTGTCATGGCTTTTTCCCTAGGTAATGGGATGAGAAAGTACTGCAAATATCCCTAAGTATGTTATTTACACATTATATTATTCTTTTAAAAGAGTTGTTCTTTTCTATTGGGAAGATCTCATTTCTACTAAATTGTCCTTCTAACTAACCAATATGTCCAAAACTCATAAATTTTTCAAGACAACTTATTTGGTCATTGCCCTAGTCTCATGTCATACCTTCCATGGTCTACCCCATAAGAACGATTTGTACGATTTTGGTATATGGTGTCATAGAAGCACAAGGATCCATTTAATTTTTTCAAATACAATAATTTTTTGTTAAATAAGTTAGTTATCTGATAACTAGGAAAGAACCTAGCAGAATTTCAAATGAAGCATAGGCCTTTCTTTGAGGAAAATACATACATGAAGAAATATAGGAAAAAAATATTGGTTCACATCTTACGTATTCGATGATAAGCCCCTATGTCTTCTTAAGTTTATATCGGGCGAGTACTTTGTTGTTGAAGTATTCAGACAATATCATCCTTGGCTTATTCTATTTGAGAGAATGAAGAAGAAGCAATTTATTTTTTTCCCTTTACTATGAGAGAAGTAACTATAAGAAACACAGTTTGCCTCGTGAAATTTTCTAATTCATTGTAATTTTTTAATTTAATAGAATCTGAGGGAATCCAAGGATCAATCCATAGGGAATATTTTCAAGACACCTCACCATAGTTGGATATGGAAATTTGTTTATGAAAATTAATTAAGAGAGTGGAGAAAGTCACATCAACCCATCAAAGGATAGGGAAACACCTACCCCCATGAACGAATTGTTAAAGAAACTAGTTTTGTTTTGGGAGGGAAAAATAGAGAAAGAGGCAGAAAGCCTACAAGCACCCCTCTAGATTTGATAACTTAAGATTGTTTGAATTCATCATTAAGTCACAAAATGAAGGAATCCAATGTGGATAGAGGAATGTGTAATGATAGGAACTCTAGTGGAGGATATGGCGAGGAGCCACCTCCCAATGTGGTCTTGGAAAGCTCACACCTTATTGATTCATCAAGAGGAAAAAATATAATGAGTCTCAAAATGTGGGAGAGTTATTTTATATGGAAGTTGATAGTGCTCCAATACCTGATTTGGTTACAATTTGCATGGCCAATAGCTAGAGAATTATTCAAGAGATATCCAAAGAACTAGTCATCATTGATGACGATCCACAAACCATGCAAGATTCACATTATGATCAAGGAAATAATAAGATACGGGTTAAAAGAGTAAAAATTCAAAATAAAAGGTAATTAATGAGTTGATAACATAAATGGACATCTTTGAAATAAGAGTAATTGAACTCCCAAAGCTACACCAAAATACTGGTGAAGTTTTAGTCCACTTTGTTATAGAATAGGAAGTTAAAAATTTGAGACTAGAAAGGAGGATAAATGAGCTTGAATAATATCTTAATCCAGCATATTTGTTCATGACCCCCTTAGCTATAAAATTATCTAGTTCTTTGGGGGCAAGATCAAATATATTTGACCATCAAGAGGGAAAACATAAAACATAATATTCATAAGAAACACTTTATTAAATAAGAGAAATTGTTACCCCTACATTATGTGGAAAAATTTGTCCTTTTAAAATGTGAGGAGTCTTATTTGTAGCCTTCTTGAGTTACAATACCATGGGTGGATCTCATTTTCCATTCAGATCAATCCTCCCTCCTTAGGAAGAAATGGTCCCCATTGCATGAATTTCTCCCTTGAGAAGTTTCTACTGAATATGAGCTAATGAAGAGAAGGGTTTATTGTGGTTGACCAAAAAGAAAGTGTTGTTGAAGACAAGGGTTTTGTGTAGTTGACCCATAACCATGGATTTGTGGATGACCCATAACCATGATGAATGAAGGTATGGGGATAGAGGTACCTTGTAATGCTTATGGGTCAAGCGTGATAATGCCAATGTATGACCTAGAAAATTAAATTTGATGACAAGGGTTTTGTGTGGTTGACCCATAACCATGATGAATGAGGGTCCAAGGATAAAGATACCTTCTAATGATTGTCGGCCAGTTGTGAGAATGACAATGAGTGGCCTAGAAAATGGATCTCAAGATAGTTTTCTTGCCTATCTACCTAGTAATAATTTGGTGGATTATCTTTGTAAAATCTCACTATCTAAGGTGATGTTGTAAAAGTTTCCTCCAAGACTCACGTTTCACATTTTTTATTCCTATTGTTGTGAATTTATAGCACCACCATGAAATTACCTTAGCATTAGGAGTGGTATTTTGTTGTACACTTCAAGATAGTCAAGAAAGAGAGTTATATTTCCATGGCTACCTGTTGTAGTAGCTACAGCGACCCTCCAAAATTTTGCCTTAGCTTCATTTTGGAGCCTCCCTACCAACCTTTCACAACAGTATGTCTTGTCTTGTCAAGTACACAAGCTTCAATGATTTTCTTGCAAAATGACAGCGTGTCCATCAAAGCTTGTTGCATCCCCCTCCCAGGCTATTTCACCAGACTTTGTCCAATTGTACACTGAGCATCTCCCTAAAGAAATTGCGCTATTCTGTTTGGAAGCCTGCTATGCTCCAAAATTGCACAAATTTTCCTGTCACTATTCATGGAGAAAATTGCGCAATTCCTCCCAGTGGCGTTGCTCAGCCCAAAAATTGCACAATTCTAGGCAGCAATCAGCTCCTCTACCAGGAAATTGTGCAATCCCTTTGGAAAGCCAGCCCAACTTACTCTGAGAAATGCGCATTTCTTTCCTCCTAGCTATGCAGATTGTTGCATTTGTAGTTGAATTGACCAGTTCCATCAAGGGCTGAGAAAAAATTATTTGCATGCGTGGGCTACTCCTCCCAAGGCAACATGCAAAGGCATCCCATGTTTCAGGGATCTATTTTTAGAAGTTGGAGGTTACATGCAAGGATCATTTCAGAAACCTCCCACCAAGTGTCACTTTCCCTAGATTTGTTGCATGCGCGTCGCAACCTCGATTTTATCGAAACTCATCAATCGGATGCGGTAGAGCTCATTCCTCACATCGATCTTGCAACTCTTACATCCCACCTTGCATCTAGGAGTCGTCAACACATTCAACTCAATTATTTTGGGGTAAGCCCATTTTTCATGTATCGCGCTGCGTTTCTGGCCCTTTTTGTGTTTCACTTTGTATGAATGTTGTTTGTTGGATTTCAACGAGCATTTGCTATCATTTGCATGCATACTAGCTTGTACTAGCATCGTTTCAGTTTTCGTTTGCATCTCATTGTTGTCGCATGCATGACATTATTGGCACATATTGTCGCCAATGCGACAACTTGCTTCACACATATGCTTGCTTTCCTGTTTTCCAAATCCTGCACTTCCTGTTTGCATGAATGATCATTCACTCTCGTTTGCACTCATCTCACCATGCATTCAGACTTCTCATGTTTTCAATCGCCAATCAGCCGGACTAGGCTGCTTGGGCCCGAACCGTGCCTTTCCCAGCGAGCACTATGAATTTATAGAAGCAAATCCTCTCCCTTTCCTCCATAAATTGCGTAAACCTAGCCAGGCATTGACCTTTAGGCTTGCATTGTGCAATTCTTGGAGGTAGTGTCCTGTTGGCCCCAGAAACTTTGCAATGTAGTTTGTTGGTTGAATGTTGTTGTTGACTGAAATTGCGTTTTCTACAGTTTCAGTCGTCGGCAAGCTAGGCTAGACTGTGCATAGCATAGTTCTAGCAGTTAGTCAGCCTCCCAGTAGCCTAGGCTATGCCTTTTGTAGTTTTCGCAGTCAATCTCTCGACCTCCCGATGGAAATTGTGCAACCTTCATGGTGAGCCATACACGTATGTTCCAAGTTAGTTCTCAAGTTTGTTTTGGTTTTCGATTGGCATATTTCTTTCCATGACTGTTTCTATGCCTCCAGGCATCACAAGTGTTCATCTATCTCTCAGCAGCACAAGTACAATGGCCTTCAGGAGAGCAGTGTTAAAGGACACTGTTGAGAGCACAACGGGTTTGTAGCCAAGTAAGGGTCTATGAGTTTCCATACTGTGAAGACATCAAGTTGTTCATAGAAAAGGACATCAAGATATGACAATGTTGGAAACATAGCAAGCAGCACCATGAACAACAGCTGAGGGAAGCACACCGGATGCAACGAACACAAGAGGAAGGTTGTTAACAACACAGAGGCGAAACAAAGTTGCAAGCTCAAGTAGATCCATTTGTGATGAAAGAAACTTTGGAGACTCAGGCTATGAGGTGACGACATGACATGAAGATTTCATGAAGACAGAGAATGGAATAGAGAAGGAGTTACATGTGCTGAAGTAGCAACTCAAGGAAGAACATGAGTTGCATAGACGAGAGAATGAGTTACATCATGAATAGGTACAATAGCGAGTGAAACATGCACTCATGGATGAAATTGGGGCCATATAAGCTATAGATCCATCCTAGCAGCTGGCACGGACCAGATATGGTGACTAGTGTTGTTGATCGCATCCCAGGGAATTCAACAGCATGCATGTCATTGTGCTCATGCATGTGCTCTAACGCATTTCGCACACCCACTCAGGCAAAGACAAGAAACAATTCCAACTAGAGCTAAACATGCAGTTAATAGTTGATGCACATGACCACCAGCACACATTATAAGATCAACATGGACACTATGCATCAATGTTTTTCCAGTTCTATCACACCTAAGAAGACCATGCACATGCTAGCAGCTGAGCTGGATTGAGGAGCCACACCAATGCACCTAAATGAAATGGAGGCAAGAGTTCGCTTCAGCAAGATGTCACCTTGGGGTGCATGCACACCATCACAGATGAGAAAGCTCGGCATCAGCTCAACACCTTCACTATCACACGCATGTCAAAGAGTTGGTCTCATCACAATGGACCGAGTGTCAGTGATGTCTCTCATGGCTTGCTCAAGCCATTTTGTCTCACATGAGCACATGTGCATTGTAATGTAACATCTTGTCAAGTGGAAGTTCAAGTGTTGACAATTGAATGTAATAGTCATAGAGTAGATGAAGAGTCATGAGGGTAGATGAACTGTCATAAAGGGGAATGTCAAGGGTCACCCCATCCTTTGCTATAAATAGAACATCATAACTCATTGTATAGGCTTCTGGTCAACCAAGCTTCCAATAGGACTATCTTAGAGAGAGCTTGGATAGTATTGTAATGAGCCTTGGCTTCTCCACTGCACAAAGATAATACATATCTTTGGAGGAGCAGGCGATTGTGCCTGTAATGTTCTACTGTCGAAACTAGTTGTTAGACATGGCTGTATTGTATGACTGGAACTTACACTTTTTAATATAACAAGAGATAACATGCTTCATGCATATGTTGTATTGTATTTTAGCGATATTTTTACTCTAAATGATATATGCATTTGTTTTCTTACACATGCATGTATGGAATATTCTGTATAAGTATGTACGGATATTTCTAAAATGTGTTGTTGGTTTAACCATCACTTTGGATTTCTCGCTAACTTTATTTCCATCTTGTGATGCGTCTTCACTCCTATGTTCCCTTCCAAGCCACGTATTATTATAGGTTTCCAATGGGCACACTCACCTCACCCTCACTGTGTTCGAACCTCTCATGCACCTTCCTTGACTTACTGCAACTGTCACACCCTTGCTACCAACAGGGACATCTTACTTTCCTCTGTATTAAATAAGGAAATCATCTCATCCTAGGATGGGGACAATGGGGACAAATCTAGACAGTGTAATTGTACACCATCTTGAAATGCTTACAAAGAAAATGTGTATAACACGTAAATTCAACATTACAATCCTATAGTTTGCTATTTAATTTTAATTAAAAGGAAAAAATGAAAAAATGTATTGCATTTTGTGTGATGTGATTACACTTGCACTTAGTTAATCACAACTGCATATAGCATTCTAATCATGATAGAACAAAATCAAGATATAAATCACAATCTTCCTGAAAGTGAGACTTTATTACAAGTAGAGGAGCACATTGAACTACAGAATATTTGGTTTAGATATCCATCTCGAAAACAAATTGTCTTTCAATATTTTTACCTTTCTATTCATGCTGGCAAGACAGTAACACCTGTTGGTCATAACGGATTTGGAAAAAGCACAATTATTTCCATATCTAAACGCTTCTATGATCCCTATGCAGGTCATTTTCAACCCTCTCCTATCAATGAAAACATCTCTCAATAGCCACTCTCTTTTCCAAAATAGACAAATACTAGACATCATTCAACAGATAGAAGTGAAATATGAGAAAAATTCCAGTAGTTGATACTTTCGTATATGCCCAGTTTCCGTATATGCCCACATCTTCCGTATATGCGCACATCTTCCATATATGCCCAGTTTCCGTATATGCCCACATCTTCCGTATATGCGCACATCTTCCGTATATGCCCAGTTTTCGTATATGCCCACATCTTCCGTATCTGCGCACATCTTCCGTATATGCCCAGTTTCCGTATATGCCCACATCTTCCGTATATGCGCACATCTTCCGTATATGCCTAGTTTCCGTATATGCCCACATCTTCCATATATGCCCAGTTTCCGTATATGCCCACATCTTCCGTATATGCACATCTTCCGTATATGCCCAGTTTCCGTATATGCCCATTTTCCGTATATGCCCACATCTTCCGTATATGCGCACATCTTCTGTATATGCCCAGTTTCCGCATATGCGCACATCTTCCGTATATGCCCAGTTTCCGTATATGCCCACATCTTCCGTATATGCGCACATCTTCCGTATATGCCCAGTTTCCGTATATGCACACATCTTCTGTATATGCGCACATCTTCCGTATATGCCCAGTTTCCGTATATGCGCACATCTTCCGTATATGCCCAGTTTCTGTATATGCACACATCTTCCGTATATGCCCAGTTTCTGTATATGCCCACATCTTCCGTATATGCGCACATCTTCCATATATGCACAGTTTCCGTATATGCCTACATCTTCCATATATGCGCACATCTTCCGTATATGCGCACATCTTCCGTATATGCCCAGTTTCCGTATATGCGCACATCTTCCGTATATGTGTACATCTTCCGTATATGCCCAGTTTCCGTATATGCCCACATCTTCCGTATATGCACACATCTTCTGTATATGCCCAGTTTGGGCATATGCGCACATCTTCCGTATATGCTCAGTTTCCATATATGCACACATCTTCCGTATATGCCCAGTTTCCATATATGCCCACATCTTTCGTATATACCCAGTTTCCGTATATGCCCACATCTTCCGTATATGCACACATCTTCCGTATATGCCCAGTTTCTGTATATTCCCACATCTTCCGTATATGCGCACACCTTCCGTATATGCCCAGTTTCCGTATATGCCCACATCTTCCGTATATGTGCACATCTTCCGTATATGCCCAGTTTCCGTATATGCGCACATCTTCCGTATATGCCCAGTTTCCGTATATGCCCACATCTTCCGTATATGCGCACATCTTCCGTATATGCCCAGTTTCCGTATATGCCCACATCTTCCGTATATGCCCAATTTCCGTATATGCCCACATCTTCCGTATATGCGCACATCTTCCGTATATGCCCAGTTTCCGTATATGCGCACATCTTCCGTATATGCCCACATCTTCCGTATATGCCCACATCTTCCGTATATGCGCACATCTTCCGAGGTTGGCTTTGTGCACGTTCGTGCAGCTTGTTTGCTCGGGTCTCCCTTGTCGGTTCATTTTGGTCGTTCAGGCGCACATGCAAAATCTTTCGGGCGGGTCGTTTGAGGGCACCTGTGTAAACTCGTTCGGGCGGGTCGTTCGGGCAAGTCGTTCGGGCGGGTCGTTTGGGCTTGTCAAAAATGCTAAGTTGTGACCCGAGGTTGGCTTTGTGCACGTTCATGCAGCTTGTTTGCCCGGGTCTCCCTTGTCGGTTCGTTTCGGTTGTTCGGGTGCACATGAAAAATCGTTCAGGCGGGTCGTTTGATGGCGCCCGTGGAAACTCGTTCGGGCGGGTCGTTTGGGCGGGTCGTTCGGGCGAGTCGTTAGGGCGGGTTGTTTGGGCGGGTCGTTCGAGCGAGTCATTCGGGCAAGTCGTTTGGGCGGGTCGTTCGGGCGAGTCGTTCGGGCGGGTCGTTCGGGCGAGTCAAAAATGCTAAGTTGTGACCCGAGGTTGGCTTTGTGCACGTTCGTGCAGCTCGTTTGCCCGGGTCTCCCTTGTCGGTTCGTTTTGGTCGTTCGGGCGCACATGCAAAATCGTTCGGGCGGGTTGTTTGAGGGCGCCCGTGTAAACTCGTTCGGGCGGGTCATTCGAGCGGGTCGTTCGGGCGAGTCATTCGAGCGGGTCGTTCGGGCAAGTCAAAAATGCTAAGTTGTGACCCGAGGTTGGCTTTGTGCACGTTCGTGCAGCTCGTTTGCCCGGGTCTCCCTTGTCGGTTCGTTTCGGTCGTTCGGGCGCACATGCAAAATCGCTCGGGTCGGTTACGACCTACACTAAGATTTCCAAATATCAACTAAACATATTTGTGAAGAGAATTGAGAAAAATCTAGAAGCCATGCTATATCCTACCATGTGAAGATACGAAATCTTGGCCCTTGTTGATCATAGACTTATTGGGCAACTCACTAGGATTTGGCTCTTTCACAAAATTATGAAAACTTATTTGAAGAATACCTATAAGCCTCATATCAAAAGACACAATGTTGTTGATCTCATTTCCCGTCAACGATAAATGTCAACATCCTAGGGACTTTTATATATTCTATGGTGTTTTTATAGAGGTGATACTCCTCTTTCACACACTCACATTTTCTGATTAACTCAAAAATGTGGAATTAAACATTCAACATATTCACCTTTGAGTGGACCATGTGATTTTAAAGAAAATAAATAAAAACAAAAAGAAGTAAATACTATCTAATTAAGTCATTCCATGGCACATATCCATTCACATATCATGAGGGAGACACATTTGAAACAAATACATAGACAAAAAATAAAGAAATTGCACATTAAGAAAAGTTAATACATAGTAATAATTAGTAATTATTTATGGGTGCTTTGAGAAACCTTAATGTCAATTGAAAAACTTTCTTCTAAGTATAATGGATACCCCCTTCAAAGTAGGGTTGCAATCCATTCTCAATGCTAAAGGTCTAGCTTTTGAAACCATGGTTACTACCTACACTAAGATTTCCAAATATCAACTAAACATATTTGTGAAGAGAATTGAGAAAATTCTAGAAGCCATGCTATATCCTACCATGTGAAGATACAAAATCTTGGCCCTTGTTGATCATAGACTTATTGGGCAACTCACTAGGATTTGGCTCTTTCACAAAATTATGAAAACTTGTTTGAAGAATACCTATAAGCCTCATATCAAAAGACACAATGTTGTTGATCTCGTTTCCCGTCAACGATAAAAGTCAACATCCTAGGGACTTTTATATATTCTATGGTGTTTTTATAGAGGTGATACTCCTCTTTCACACACTCACATTTTCTGATTAACTCAAAAATGTGGAATTAAACATTCAACATATTCACCTTTGAGTGGACCATGTGATTTTAAAGAAAATAAATAAAAACAAAAAGAAGTAAATACTATCTAATTAAGTCATTCCATGGCACATATCCATTCACATATCATGAGGGAGACACATTTGAAACAAATACATAGACAAAAAATAAAGAAATGGTCCAAATATTTTAAAGAGCTCTAAAATGATTTCATTCAATATCATAAACAATCATAGGAGAACATTCATGAGATTTCAATGCTTAATTAAAAGTATACGAAACCACAAATTCCATGCGCTCTTGGAAATAGCTCTCTATAAGAGTCAAAAAGATATTACAAACTTTAAGTTCAAATAGAGCAAGTGTGTAAAGTACTCTACAAAATTCCTAATACTTAAATGTAAATTGAATGCATTCATCCTTAAGGGACTAGAATGGAACTCGAATGGGACTCTTGAGGAACAATAAATGGTATATATTAAGCTAGAAGAAAGCAAAAGGAATGCAGACAGAATTACAAATGTATAACAAACTTTACAAAGTTGGATGATTTAAGACTAGGGAGAAATAAATGGGAATTGCTTCAAATAAAATATAGAACACTCGCAAAATTGCAGAAGGATGACCGACTTAATGAATTATCTATCCCTTATAGCATCAAATGTTGGAGTATACATTAGTCTTTGCATATTTGTTAATCTAACCAATGGGGAAGTTATTCAGGATTAACAATTTCATTTAAATATTTTCTAAGCCATTCTTTAATATAATCCATAGGAAGGACGATTATGTTGTGTCTTACATCTAATGCAAAAGTATGCTCATATGTTTCTTTTGTATTTGAACATAATTGATTGATGACTGATAGTTGGTCTTCATTCTCATTATTATATGTAACTAACCATTTTTTTATTTCTTCCTTCAAAGAATTTGTTAAGTTGTCGAACTCATTACCCCATAATGTCTTAATAACTTCCAATTCTTGTAGCACATCTTTTGGAACTAACATGGAGTCTGTAATCATTCTTGACCCTTGAATATCTTCAACAACTTTAATACATTTAAAGAAACTATTGCTTCGTTAGTCATTAATCTTTGTACACTCAAAAATAGCATCCTTTAACATTTTGATTCTAGCATATAATCTTGCCTTTATCTATTTTATTTGCTCCCCATTTGAAATCCCTTGTTGGGTTTTTTGAAAGTCATTAAGGGTAGAAATTCTAGTAATAAATATCATTAAATCACTATGAGCAAAGTGTTAATCATGTTCCAAGTCCTTTAGCAAATAATTTGTAAAAGAAGAAATCTTTGAGAGAGCTTTCTTAAATTTAGAAATAGCTCCCATGCGTGTTCAGTAACTATTAGTCACATATTGATATTGTCTATGACTTAAGTCCTAATTCCATTCAATGGTTTTATTGCATTCATAATTCTATTTAGTGTATTAAGCGTGACTGTTGGTACAAGTTCTAGGTTTGGGATAGCTAAAGGGTGCATAAATGAAGGTCTATGGCTGAGAGCTTCTTCAAGTTCATTGATCTTCCTCTTTAATCACATGTTCTCAATTTCTTGCACTATGTCAAAATGTGTAAGCGTGTCCCTTTTAGCCATATGTAATTTAAGAAGTCTAGTAGGTCCAACTCCTAAGACATCTACTTTCGACTTTCATTTCTTTGTCACCTTCTTGTTCCTAATATGCACCTTCTCAATTTGTAACTTCATACTAGCCTTATCATAATGAGTATTATGCATAGTAATAATTGTTCTTCAAAAATGGTTGGCTCCTATATAGTTAATTATTCTACTATTCTTTGAATTTCTACTAGACATAGTGCTACCCAATCGAGGACTACAATAATATTTACTTTCATGTCGGTGAGCCCTTCTGCTTGTTTTGACTATTTCTTACTAGAACTTATATTACTTCTTGATGAGGTAACCATGGTATGGGATTTATCCAAACTACCATGATGGGGTGGTTCTTCACCATCATCTCCATTAGAGCATCATTCATTACTCTCTCCACAGGTTATAATTATCTCTTTTTCTTAGGGCCTAGGGAGGGACTCCGACGAGTCTGTGGGGCTTATAAGGGTTATACACTTGTAGGGTTCTTCCCTCTTTCCTTGATTTTGGTATTCTATTCTAAAGTGGAATTAACTTTTGTGATTAAATCATCATTTATTCTCTTGGAAGAATTTTCTTGTAAAATTCGAGTTCTTCACACTAATTAAGACAAGGAATGACTTTTGATTTTATAAATTCGAGTTCATCTCATCATTATAATATCTTAGTTTTATTCTTCCTCATATTTCTTTATCACGACAAAACTTTCATTAAATATTATGTCATTTTAGCTTGAGCAAAAAGTGACTTTGAATAAAGTGAAAAATAATTTTAAGAAACCTCTTACTTTCATAATACTTATCCATATATATAATATACATAATCATATCCATAATTTTAATAACAAAAAAAACTTGTTTAGTTTTATAATAAAATAAGATTTATTAAATATTAATATTTTAAATATTAATTTTTATATTAATCAAAAAGTATTTATTATATTTTTTCCAACCCATGGCTTAAATATAATTTACAAAAAATTAAATAAACTTTCTATAAAAATATTTTATTAATTAAAAATAAATAATATACAAAATTTCTAAATAAACTTTTTATAAAAAAATTATAACTTTTATACCTTCACTTTATTATTTAAAAATAAATTTAAAGTAGGAACTATATCTCAACTAATAACAACATCTTTTAATTGTAATTCTTATATTTTAGTTTTTGGAAAGAATTAATATTTAACGTAATTAATCATTATTTATAAGTGAGTTAGGGCATAGTTTTAGTCTTATCAAATATTATGAATTCTAAATAATTGAATTTATTTGTAACGATGATGTAATGATGCTAAGATTAAAATTATTTGGAACAAAACTTCCGTTATAACCTTGGACATTGATATTGTTTGTTTTTATGGCCAAGATAAGAAATATTTTTAGGGGTTTCAAATTTTTAGAATTTTTTGAATACCAATTTATAAGAGCGTAATCGTTATCCTCGCTAACAATTCCGATTCAAAGTCATTGGGCTCTTCTTGTTCTACACTATATTGTTGTGTTAAATTTGTCCAAAACTGACAAAATTAAAGATAAACACGGGATTTCTGGTACGTATTTTACTGTTATTCAATTGTTGTTGTATTGTAAAACTAGACTAGACATTGGTTTTATTCCGTACATGCGTAAATTGTAAGTTCATAGACATATTTTAACATGGAAAAAGCAATAACAATGTCATCACTGTCACTTTTTGTCAGGAATTTCTGGTTGGAATTTGGCTAACTTGTTTTCAAGAATTTTCACTGTGAAAGTGTTATTGAAAATGAATTTAGTACCATCTAGAATTTCTGGAGTACTAAAATCTTGATGCTAGATTTTCAAATTTTCTCAAAATCATAAAAAGAAAAAGAAAAAATCTATTATTTTTGGAGCAAAATTGTTACAAGTTTACACTAAGCTATTTTTAAAACAATGTCATCTCATAATTTTTAATATTGAAAAGAGCTGAATATGAACGAAATGTATGGAGGCGATATATTTCATGTGGCAAACCCTACTGTCTATCTTTCTGCGTATATACCCCATGTCGGCAAACATTGAAAACCATACTCAGTCGCCCATCGTTTTTATCGGGTTATAGGAACAGCTTAATCCGCTTTGAAAAGTCACCATGCCTCCATTGATTTCGAGAGAAACGAACATCTTTTAAGGATCTGTAGAAGTTTGAAGAAAACGTACCACTCAAGGAACCGTTCGAAACTTGGCCCACAAAACTCCAAAATCACTGATTACCAAATATTTATTTGAAGAGTCAATAAGATACTTTGGACAATTCAAAATCCAAAATAACGGGCCCCTAAATGCTTAGCATCTCAGAAGGCGAAACCAAAACAGCTGGTCAAAACGCTTTGATTTCTTTTCCGTTTTCCAATCAGCAAATAGCAACGCAGTCAAAGAGCCAGTCCTAGTATAGAAAGGCCAATAAAATTAGTTTTATCACTCGAAATAATACTCTTCGATAAAGCTTTCTTGCTACTTTTACACTATGGACATATTGCTGGAAGATTGATGCCTCTATGAAGTCCATTTCCTGTGGTCCGCCTAAAAGGTCATACATGTGTTCGCTGACGAATCATCCAGGTTCTTTCCGTTGTAGTCTCCATAGAAATAGTAATAAATCCTCCTCTTCTACTATGATGGCACTGCAGAGACAGGCCAACACCAACACAAACCTGAAACTCTGGATGAAAGAGAGCATGCCGTCCGATAACAAGGCGCAACAAGATATTTCAAAACAAAGCAGGAAATCAAATTTGAAAGTCAAATGGCCTTCTCGAGTGAGGAAGATAAATGGGAATCTGGAATAATAAATTAGACGTATTGTCATTACGTGCAAACGATATCGAGGCGTCGGCGGATCAATACTTCATCAGCGCCATACTTCATCAATACGATGTGACCGGAACTGCAAGGTTGGCGGCGGGCAGGGTCGCCGGGGGCTTTTCGCTGGGCAGCTGGAAAGGTATGGTCCATGTCGTCGCCGGGCTCTGTGAGACTCTGACAGAGGTACCCTCCATAGCATTAACTTTGCTATGGAGGTGGAAATAGGAATTGCCATCTTCAACTCTCTCCACAAGTTACAAAATAGCTCTCATCTTAAAACGTTTTAATGTTGTCATTTTATATCACGTGTTGTATATTTATGAAAGTGTGTAGACTAAAATATTTTGTAGTTAACGATCATGATTTTTTGGTTAGAAAGTTATCGAAATTTCAGTCATATTATGAAAAAATTTGGTAGGGATATTTGTAAACCTAAGTAAAAACTGTCAAATTTCATAATTTTAAGTGTTTTGGAAGTTTTTGATGGTGCTGAATCTATTCCACTATCAAAAACATGATTCAAATACTATTTATACAAAAAAAATTGAATTTTTTTACTTGAATTCTAGCCACTTTTAACGTCAATTCTTCCACCTCTATAAACAATTTTGATATTATCTTTTTATTTAAAATGTGAATAAAAAAATAATATATAATATAAAAATATATAATATAAAAAAATATAACAAAAAATATTAAAATGAAAAAAAAAAATTAATTTTAATATAATAAAAATTACCTATATATTTTTTTTAATTTTCATTTTCTTCTCCCTTATATAAAATCAAATACACACTTTCTATTTTCACATTTTCTTCGCTTATATATAAAATTAAATACACACTTTTTATTTCTACATTCATTAAATGAATGGTTCTTAAAGCGGTGAGGAGAGAAATTTATATAAGATCAAATACACTTCTTTTTTATTTTCACATTTTTTTGCTCATAAATAAAATAAAATACACACTTTTTATTTCTTCATTCTTCTTCATTTTTTAAAGAAAATAAAGAATTATTTATTTGAATATATTTAGAAAACAAGTGCTACAAGGTAGTATAGTCTTTATTATTGGAATAGATATTATGTATTTAGAAAAATTGCAAATTGATATATAAAGTAGAAAACTTAACTCTCTATTAAAAAAATATAAACTTGCATAAATTTTTAGTAAAAAGTGATTTTTAGTAAAAAAATACCACATAATTCATCTTAAAAATAATAAACAATATTCTCACATATACTACTGAAGCGAGAAATTATGAATTTGAAATGCACACTTTCTCCCCCCAAGTGCCCGTGAACACTGTCATATATCATAGTGGAGATGAGAGGGAAAAATTGCATTATAAAATTTATAAGGTCATTTATTAAAATTAAAAACAATATTCTCACACATGCAAGTGAAGGTGAAGGGAGAAAATAAGAATTTAAAATTCAACACTTTCCCTCCCCACTATCACTTTAATATTTGAAATGTGCCCCACCCTCTCCCAAACCTCCACTCCTATATGTGAAGATGTAAGGTTGTGCATTCTAAATATCATTGAAAACCACGTGAAAAAATACTGCATAAATCATTTTTAAAATGATAAATATTAAATACTGTATAGGGTTGAATATAATGTTATACGAATACGATGCACATAAGTAAACTATATATATAATAACATAATTTTTGTATCAAATTTATTCTTTATTATTATATTAAGAAGTGTTTTGCAATTTAGTATGGGAGTAAATATTTAAATGAAAGTTAAAAAATTCAAATTAATTTTGAAGTATTTTTAAATTTATGTTTTAGTTAGAATTAAAAATAAAATAAAAATATTAAATAATAATAATATATTTTGGATTATAAGTTTATTATTAAAAAAAAAAAAATTAAATAAAGAAATATAATATTATAAGATAAATTTTAAAAAATATACTAATATAGATTTTTTTTTAAAAATCTAAGTTTATTAAAATATTTGAAAGGAATTAATTTTTTAAAAGTGTAATTTTTTTCTACATTATCTAATAAAAATAAAGAATAATAAAAAAATTAAAGCTTAAAAAAAAAATATAATGTTTTTGTGTTTATAAAGATAATAACATTATTTTATATCGTAATGTTATCATATACATAGATTTAATATTATATTATATATACTATTGAGAAATTTACATTTATATATATATATATATATATATATATATATAATATATATATATATATATATATAATGTATATATATATATATATATGAAACGAGTAGGGATTTATATTAAAAAGAAGAAAAATTGGATAATCTCTTCCAAAATATATTTAAAGAGAAATTGGAACGAGATGGCCCCACTTATGAGTCATATTTTCTCAAATTTGCTTCATGTTCTGGAGATTCTTGGAGTCAAACATCAATTACACGACTCCTGTTTTGGGGTTGAACTGCATATCTCCTCTTGCTTGTTCTTTACACCCTGGTTGAAAGTAGGTTCTAGTCTTTCTACTTTGGCATTTAAAATTGTTACCTCGGCCTCCATGAAGGCCTACAATTTCTCAAATTTTATCTGGAAAAGCTTAATTTTCTTATCTACTAACACTAATTGCAAATCCCTTTCCTCGTCATCTAGATAGCTATGCCTATTTATGAGCTCCAACAAAGCAACAAATGAGTCTGATAAGTTGTCAGTCATATGGTTCATTTAGGGCATAGCTTGCTGGAAGTATGACTGATCCAAAAAAGCCACAGCTCTAGAACAATGAATTTTCTCCCCAACAAAACTATTAGCGAAGAACAAGAGTGCCTCACTATTTGATAACCAGTTTAGAGAGCACACTTCTGTTGAATCAAGATTTATAGAAGGAGCAACTATAAAGTGATAACGACTTCCATATTAAGAATCTTCCATGGTGCAAGAGAAAATAACCTCTTAGAAATTCTCCATTAAGTTGCAATCTAAGGAGAGGATTTATGCAATAACTGAGGAATGTCTGAAACTTGAATGCTTACTCGAATTGCCAAGAAAATTTAAATTATAGATCTTTGAATGCCCCTAATTTGACCCAAGTGGATTCTAACTGCCACTCTTGTTGATTTCGAGAAAATTCCTCCAATGGGTGTCACTAACTCCTGCATACACCATATCCAATTTAATAGATAACCTCTGCCTCTAATTTCCTTGATACTAACGTGGGGTTAGCTCAATAATTAAATGGGAATGTTTATAATGAATCTCGCTAGGTTTTTGAATCATGTATGGGGTCTTCATTTAGGCTATCAAATATCCCTACCTTATCCTTTACAAATTTTTGTTGAGTAACGGAATCAGGATGTAATTTGTACGAAGATTATCAATCTCCATCACACCTTGTTTTAGTCCAATCCCTTTGTTTTCTAAAGCATCTGCATCAGTATTCAAATGATGGAGGATATGGAAAAAATTTACTTCCTCAGAATGCTCAGCTTCTTACTGATCCTTGACAGAGCGTTGTGGGGAGCCTTATTAAGAGATTCCTCAATATTTTGTAGTTGTTTTATTACCAACATTGAGTCTCCACATATCATTAATTGACAAATTTCTTTGTCTATAGAAATTGCTATCCCTTTCTAAAGGTCTATGTATTCATCCAGGTTGTTTAACGTTGTGTCTATACCCCAGGTGAATTGAGTCTCTCTTTTTTCATTGGGGAGAAGAATTACCCCTCACACTCCTACCAACCTAGGATTTCCCTTTGAAGATACATTGAAAAAAAAGAATAGGTGGTCATTTGATCTTTTCCATTTTTGAAATTTAGAAGGATTCATGCTTATACAATAAAATTCCTTAAATGTTAGAATAAGTTTTAATCTCTGAATTTGAGAAGAAAGATGGCCAATCTCTATTCAATTCTATTCAACTGGATTTAAATCTTCAATATATGAGAGTTTAAATCCCCTAGTTGATATCTCTTCAAACATTAAATTCAGAACTTTATATGTTGTTTTATCTAAGGAGATACGGGTTCCCCTAAAAATAACATTGTTTCAAGCTAGCCAAGTAGTCCAATAAAGGTATTTTAGAAGAGACATCTAGAAGTGCATTGATAGAGATGAAGAAATTCTTAGCCACAAATACTTGTTCCCCATGACTCAAACATGTACATTCAATTTCCTAGAATTGAAACAATTTCATTGAATTTCTTGAAGGCCTTTTGTGAGACAACTAGAGAATATGAGCGCTTCCCAAAAAGTTGATGAATATCCTCCTCCTCTTCCTTGCAAAATGCATATCTTGAAAGAACCTCAATGTCTCTTTTCTTCATATTTTCAGAAGTTAATATTTTCCCATGGAAAAGAGTCCAATAGAAAATATTAACTTTGGGAATTTCGTCTCTAACCTAGATCATGTTCCAAATCTTTGACATAGTTGGATGTGGAAGATTTTGAACCAAGAGATCATACCCTACTTTGACGAAGTATCATTGATGTAGGCCAATTCTCCATGAGCGTTGATTGGGGAACAATAACTCAATGGGAGAAAATCCTTTAAGGGAATTTATTATCCATTCCCAATGATGTTGGAAAAGAGGAGGAAGGCACAAGAAATCCAATTTCTTCCAAGCATTGAGATCGTCACATTTGGAAAGATATTTAATTCTTATATAACCTTCCCTTTTCATCTACTTAGCCAACTCTTAAATTTCCGAAGATTCTTCCCAAAGATCTGTTGAGGGGATTTTGTCTTTCCACATGTCTATTCTAGCTCCATTTCTAGTTCTCCAACCCAAATTATCTGTGATAATTATATTGGGCGATTTACATAACTTCCAAATATTTGAACCTATTCCTAATTAGTCAACTTTTTTAGCCCTGAGGACTCTATATTTGTGAAAATATTTTTGTAGGAAGGCTTGCTTCCACCACTCCCTTGGTTCAAAGTTGAGTCTCCAAAAAAATTTTGCTCCCAAGATTAAGTTAAGTTAATGAATTGTGGATCTTTTATTTCCAAGCCTCCAATTTTTTTAGGGAGATGAACAATGTTCCAAATTACAACATGAAATATGGATTCATTTCTTTTACCTCCTTGCCATAGGAATATGTGATGCATCCCACTTATTTGATTGATCATTCTTAGGAGTAGGAAGACCTGAGCACATAAAAATTGGAAGAGATGATCAAACTAACTTGAGGAAAACAACCTTTTAAGCAACATTTCACCATAATTATCCCCAACCATGAATCATTTTTCTTAAGATTCTGTAAATTTCAACCCATTCCTCCATTCTTGCAACGCCTAAAGAGATTGAAATTCCCAAATATTTAAGGGACTTCCACCCAATTGTTGTCGAAAAATCAATAATAGAAGAGATCTCTCGAAGGACAACATTTGAACAATTTTAGCCATATAAATGACCCTTCTCTTTATTTACTAGTCCCCTTGACAAATTGACATAAAAATCGAGGAGAGATTTAAAGCGGATTACTATTTTTTGGAAGTCCCTACTAGAACAACAGTAGGCAAATTGGGAGTAATTAACATCTGTTACATTCTGTTTTATACTTAATCCCATCAAATGCCACAAAATTCTTACCTGCTCAAGATTTTGGCTTAGAATTTTAGCAACAATAATATATAGAAGGGGGGAGAGGGGAAAACTCTAACGAAGCCCTCTAGAAGCCATAAGAAAAGGGGTGATTGACCATTTACCAAAGACACTATCTAGGGAAAGATAATATAGGCCCTAATCCAGTGGATGAATTCTGAATTGAAACCAAATCTTTCCAGAATAAAAAAAAATGAAGGAATGTATTAATTGATCAAATGCATTGGCCATGTTGAGCTTCATGACAATTACAGATTCATCTCTCTCTTTTCTAGAGTGGATGGATTCCTGTATGATAATTATATTGTCTAGTGTATGATGCTATTTTATAAATTCTCAATTATCAAAGATGATCACTCGAAGAAATTTATTCAATTTGTTCTCCATATTTTTTGTGAGAACTTTGTACACTGCATTACATAATGAGATAGGTCTTAATTAAGAGAAGTTTTTTTTATTTGTCTCCATAGGCGTTAAGGCAAGAAATGAGGAATGGGTACCTCCCCCCAATTTATATTTCTTCCTTGTCCAAGTTAACATCTTTATAAGACATTTTTTAATTAGAGACTAGAAGGTTCTATAAAATCTTATGGAGAAGTCATTTAAGTCTAGGGGCTTTATCAAGATGCAATGCCCATATGGCATCAACCACTTACGATTATGTTATCTCCTTTAGTAGATGATGATTATCAAAAATATATATTTCTGACATAATACATGAGAGAAACACATGAGCTTTACCCATCTATAGCTCTTTGTCTTCTAAATATAACTTTTTAGAATGGTTTGAAGCTTCTTGCTTAATATAAAACAATGTTGATATCTTTGATTTTCCTTCTAGGATAATTTCTCTGACTCTATTCCATATTTTCCTTATTATTGTTTTATTATGAAAAAAAGTCATCTTTTGGTCACCAAATTTTAACCAAACACTTCTACACTTCAATATCCAGTATTCCTCCTCCTGCCTACTTACTTTCATCTTCTTGCATAACTTTGTCTCCTTTTCTTCTCATTTCCCCTCCTTTGGGACGATTGAGGTTTTCTTGTGGAGAGAAAGAAACCTAAATAGCTTGGAAAACCATTAAAAGTTGGTTGGTGCATGAATTAATTAATTAGCTCTTAATTTAAATGGGCTCCAAGAGAAGGTACAAAGCCCATGTTTCTTGAAAAATGGTAACAAGAAAAGAGGACAATAAATTAAGAAGGAAGTTACACAGGGAAAGAAAGATAGGACAGGGTGGTAAATGTGAGCCAAGGAAAGAAGGAAAGCATGGTATTCAAAAAATAAAATAAAAGAGGGAAGCGAGTAGTAGTTGGAAGGAAGCAAGAGAAGGGACAACAATTTGAGCATTATAGAAACAAATAACTCTACTTCAATTAGTTGGGAATGCAGAAGAGAAGAGAAGCAAAGAGAAGAGAAGAGAAGGGGTTTGGATCTCAGGTTCCCTGGAGGTTGTGGGTTGAGTTGCTAGTCTTTGGAGCCCAGTAACAAGTTGGGGTCCTTGGAAGCCGTGGGTTGAGGTAGGATCCCTGGAACCCTGTAACAACTTGGATCCCTAGAGGTTGTGGGTTGAGACGAGGCCTCTAGAACCATGTAACAAGTTGGTACGCAGGAGGTTATGGGTGGGGATGTAATCTCTAGAGCCTTGTAACATCTTGGGTCCCTTGGAGGTTGCAGGTTGAGACAGTAGACTCTAGAGCCCTAAACAACTTGGGAAGAGGCTAATCCTGAAGCAGCATAAAAGGAATACTTGATCAAAGACCTATGGTTATTGCTCTTACTATTACAGTGGATGTTTGACTTCCTGGAAGGGAGTGAATCACTTTGTGCACACTTTGGGTGAGGTAGAGAACCTTTGGACTCCTCGTGCTAAAGAATATGGTAACAGTCAAATGTGGGATTAAGGAAAAGGTCCTCTAGAATTTCCTATCTTCATTTGGTAGTTGGTGATCGATTCCCTTAAGAAAGCATCCCCTTCAGATTTTGGAATCTCGCTCAAGGGTGACAGCTGCAAGCAAGTGTGGTCGTAGTTGTCTATGGTTGGGTGGAGATTCTTTGACCTATACATAGTTTCCCTGCAAATTTAAAGATAAGTATCCATTTACTCCTATTTACTTGTTGGTAAATCATGGAGCATTTCTGGTTGCAATTGTTCTAGATCGAGATTGTATTTGTGCTATTAATATGATGAACATGTGGATGCACCCCATTAAAGAATGACACTTTGTAGTATACCAAGGGGGGATAGTATGGGGTATAGAGGGAGGTACCCAAGTGAATAATGTAATTATGGGATGGGCCATAGTAATAAATAAGGTGGTTAACCCATATCATGTAAGGGACTGTTATAGAAATTTTTGGGCACTGCAACCCCAATCATACATGTCCATAAACCAAGGGCTTATAAGTCTCTAAAAGTGTTGCCTCACACCCTAAAGGAGCAAGGTTAGCTGATTACATCATCTCCCAGAAGTTCTCCATGGAAAACTGCTCAGAACTGGTCAAAACTGGACCATACAAGGCTGCTCAATGCTAAGGGTGCGATGCATCTCACCTGCTCAGTGCAAAAAGTGCGATGCATACTAGAAAGCCCTTCTGTAGGGTGCGATGAGCGAGAGTAGACAAATGGCAGAGACAGTTTGCAAGGTGGATGATCATGGAATCTTCTAGAAACTTCTCTAATGACACTTGCCTCTTTGAATTCGCCCAGGGATGAGTAAGAGATCATGAATCGCCAAGTGGAACCAAGAACTATCAGATAGAGGACACTAATCAAAAATACAGCAGCTGACTCACCCCCTGCAAACATCTATATATGGATCCCTCATCACAGAGATCCAAAGGCTGGAATCTTGTATTTTGTAACGAAGTGATGTTGGTTTCTTGGTGAAATATCATAGTGTTGGGTGATCTAAGCTTTTCATGAGGTGAAGAAGGGCTTTCATGCTAGGAGGATGACGCTGGTTTAGAACAATGGGTTGTAATCCTCTTTGCTATTCTTGATATTAGTAACGCTATTCAAGTTTTCCTCCACATTCTTGTATGCTTGATGATATATGCATTTGTGTGGTCAATATATATCTGGTCCTATATTGTTTATGATTGTAGATCTCTATTCTTTGATAGTATTATGCTGCTTTGATTCCACAGGTGCTCTTTGAAGTTGGGAAAGCGAAGAAGGAGTGGCAAAGGGAGAGGAACCAAGCAAGGAACCAAACGCAAGACTGAGGTTGGTGTCCTTTGTTCCCCTCTTATCTACTTCTCATAAAGGAACCAAACGCAAGACTGAGGTTGGTGTCCTTTGGTTTGTTTGTTTCTAAGATAGCTACCTGTCTTAGTGGGACTAGCAGCTCCAAGTGGACACTAGATTTCCCGATAACAAAATGGTGACTCCGCTGGGGAGCGAATAGCTTGTTTTCTTGTCTATATTTGTTTGTTTTATAAACTTATAGACGGAGCCTGAAGTCAAGCCAGCTAGCCTTCGAACTGCATTTGCTATGCAAGTGCAAAGTAGATCAATGTTGCTTCAGTCTATCTCCGGGTTTTGTTTATAAACTAAACAATCGATTTGCAAACATTCTAATTGCCCTGGTGGTGGCTCTAGTAACCTCATTAGATCAACCCCTATGATTTATATTTACTGAACTTCACTTGCGCGACCTAAATCCCTGAAGTTAAAGTCCCGTCCCGGTACCATCGCACCCTCTCTTCAAGGAAATCTGGATGCATCGCATCTCCCGTGTGCAGTAGGTGGGATGCATCCCTGTTTACCTGTGTAACAGGTGTGATGATCAGATAAGGCTAATTTTGCCGTCAGACCTTGGTTTTTCTTCACTCTCTTCAGCTCTATTTAGGAGTTTTGTTATCTGTGATTAGTACACCACTGTGGAAACCCCCTTCCTTTCCATCATTCTGCCTCCATTGTGTAAAGAAATGTGAATGTTTTTGTGTATTGTGTGCCATTTTCAGTTCTCTTTTACAAAGAAGTACCATAATCGAATTGTCGTTTCTTGATTTGGAAGTGTCGCAAGTGTCGTTTTCAGTCAAAGAATAGAATCCTATTGTTCTTGATGGTCGATTGTACTATTACTCTTGTATTTGATTTGAATTAGTAGTTTTTCAAGTGTTAAAAACAATTTTCAATTCAAAATCACAAAGTGTCGTCATTATCTTCCTTTCGTTTTGAAGAGAAATTTGTTAGTACTGTCACTTTGAAAAGATAATTCAGATTTGTACTCAGCATTATTTTTGTCATTCACACATTAAGAAAGCAGAAAACAAATACATGCATGTGCATTTGCATTTAGACTGCTTGTTGGTTTGATTTAGGACAATGCATCTAGTGTGTGCTC
>APFE031353425.1:0-12850 GCA_000404065.3 Pinus taeda
GGCCAAACATTGAATGTTTCAAATTCCATAACTATGGCCATAACGCCCATGGTTGTAGATATCAGATGGAATCACCTACTAACAACATTTAATGCTTCAAGTGCCATAACTATGGGTAGATGGCTCGAGATTGCAGGAATAAGAAGGTCTGGAAAAGGAAACAGGTACATGAAGACCAAGCAGATCACAAGGTTTCATAAGTTATGCTTTCAAGATTTGTAAAAGAAAAAGGTAATGAGGAATTAGCAGTTGCTTCACGTAATGACTCAAGTCAAGATGACCCGCTAGGTGTCTCACTATTTTGAACAACCTGGCTTGTTGACTCCTTAATGTTTCTAGAGGAGGAGTCTATGAAGTAGTATATGGCACAAGTCTACGATTGACAAGAAGGTAGTTTGAACAAGATGACAGTTTCATTACAGGTTAAGGGGAGAAAAACAGTTGAAGGATTACAGGTTACCAGTAACAAGGCAAGATTAGTCTGCAAAGGATATGCACAGGTTGAAGGAATCAATTTTGAAGAAAAAATTGTTCCCATTGCCAAAATGGAAGCTATCAGGATGTTTCTCGCTTATGCTTGCTCAAGAAAAATAAAGGTCTACCAAATGGATGTTAAGTCAACTTTTCTAAATGGTGAATTGGAGGAAGAAGTTTACATTGAAAAACCTGAAGGTTTTCTGCTCTCTGACAAAGAAGACTATGTCTATAGATTAAAGAAGGCTCTATATGGTCTCAAGCAAGCTCCTAGGGCTTGGTATGCTCATCTTGACGGATATCTACATCAACAGGGATTCAAGAAAGGAAGTGCTGACAAAAATCTTTATGTGAAAGTGGATTGAGATAACCTAACAATTATCGAAGTATATGTGGATGATATAATATTTGGAAGTAGTGATGACATATTAAGTAAAGAATTTGCCACAAAAATGCAAATTGAGTTCTAAATATCTATGGCTGGTGAACTGACATACTTGATCTGTTGTTGAATGTTATTTTTGCTGTGCTAATTTCAACTTCAGATTTATAAACAAATTCTTATCTTTTGCTTCATGTGCATAGGTTCCCTTATGGTGTTTATGAATGAAAACAAGTAAATTTATATCAAGTTTTATCTTAAAATCATGAGAAAAATAGCATGAAAGTCAAGTGTTGAACAACAAACCATCAAAATGAACACTTAACATAGTGTTTTGATGAAGGAGTTCAGCCCTCCTGGGCTACATCTCCTTGGTCCAGCTTCCATGGCTTGGGCCTTTGCATTAACTCAATAATGGAAAAAACTGTTATTTACAATGCTCTACTACTCCTAAAACTTGCTTCAATGAGCTCATAACATCAAAATAATCTAGGAACACCTTTTCCTGATCCCAATTTGGTCGAATTTTGCCAAAGTTATGGTCAAAATTGTTTCTCCCAGTAAAACTCTACTAAAGCTCGAGGAACTCTAGTTAACTCCACTTAAACTGGAGCTACCACTGAATTTGGAGGGATTGCTAAACATGCTACCAAATTAACTGAGGTTAATTAACATATAATTTTTCTTAATTAACATTAATCTGGATTAGTGCTTTAAGCGCATTTTAGGCTAACCGTTAACCGACGGTTTCCGGGGTAGGTCACATGGTGGCATAAAATGTTGCGGTTTGTGGTTTTCTGGCCGCTGGTTCTGAGTGGTGTGGTCACATGTCGGCGGTAACTGTTGACGGTTTTACCGCAAAAATCTTCCACGTTAAGACACAAATATGTTTTATAACCATTACATGTTAAGTCACAAAGCGCGGGTGAAACGTGGTGTTTATTCGAGCGAGTTCGCGGCTTCGACTCTGTTGACCTACCAAAAATTTTGGTAAATCACATCCTCGACTCCAATCCTTTGGGGAGGGACATGTGGTGGCCTCTGGGTTCTCCACTCGTCTCCTCCTCATTGTCCAACCTCTGGCTAGTAAAAACATGCCAAATCACCACACTGCAAACCAATAGAAATGCGCCACTTGGCAAGACCATATTGGATGTTGACCATATCGTTGACCTACCCAATCACCTGCCACGTCAGAAGTATAAACTGATGACTGTTCAGTGACTGTACATTATTTTTGTTGTTGCAAAATTCCATAGTTTGGAAAAGCGTATAGAGTGCGCTACCTTGCTCATATGAACTCGATTTTGAGTGAAATGAGTTGCGTTAGGACCATATCGTCGAGATGGACACAGTCGTTTAGGTTTCAAGTGATTATGAGAACTTTTATTTTTGAGCTAAATACTGAGCACCTGATCATTCCTCCCCACTAGAAGCCTTTTGGACCCCAAAATATACTATCAATTTTTCAACAATTGAGGGTACAACTCCCTCCTTCTCGATCTACAACCATTTGGCCTTAGAAGGCTTTTTCTCTTTGAGTCCCACTCCAAGGTATTTGACATTCCCTCTCTTCGAAGTTTTGGTTCTTCTGTCAAGTATGAGATCTTTCTGAAGTTCATCAAGACATTCTAGCGAGAAATCATCTATTGATGGTAGCTGAACATGCTCTCCTTGATCATCAATCAAAGGAGGCTCAAACAATATCAAATTCTCAACATTAGCAACAGAGTATATTTGCATATAAGGAGGCAAATCTAGCTTAAATGCATTGTTACCAATCTTTTCCAAAATTTTAAAGGGACCATAACAGATTGGCTTAAGTTTTTGACCTTCCCCTTGAAGTCTCTCTTTGCTAATATATAACCAAACTTCGTCTCCATCTTGAAATTTATGATTGACATGGTGTTTGTCATGCCTTGCCTTGTAGCTTCTTTGACTTCTTTCAAGCTATTCTTTCACTGTGTGATGTATCAACTGAATTTTCTCTATGAAATTCCTTGCCTTCTCGATGATGCTATGGCCATCAATGATGACATATTTCTCAAAGATGAAGTCCAATGGAGATATTGGCAAGTACCCAAAACATGCCTCAAATGGCGATGTGTTTGTGGAAGAATGTGTTGCCGTGTTGTATGCATGTTATAAGGAATGCAACTGTTCATCCCATAACTTGGGATGTTTGCTACAATATCCTCTAAGAAAATGAATGACTGTCCTGTTGACCACCTCGGTTTGTCCATATGTTTGTGGATGAAAGGTTGTACTCTTCTTTGACTTAGTGTCCATCATGTCCCACAAATTTGACCAAAAATTCCCAACAAATCGAGAATCTCAATCACTTACAATGGAAGTAGGAAGACCAAAATGAACCCAAATATTTTGAAAGAAAAGATGAGGTGTTTGTTCAGCTATATATATATATATATTTTACATGGTGTTAGAGTACATATCTTACTGAACTTGTCTACAACTACATACAAATAATCATGACCTTTCCTTGACAATGGAAGACCTCCTACAAAATCCATTGAGATACTCTCCCATGGACGTGAAGGTACCGGAAGTGGAGTGTACAATCCTAGTTTCCTATTGCTAGGCTTACTAATTGCACACAAAGAACATCCTCTAATGAAACGAGATACATTATCAAACATGCGTGGCCAATAACAATACCTTTGGATATTCACTACTGTCTTGCCTACACCAAAGTCTCCAATAATCAATGAAGTGTGCGCCTCCCTTGTGATACTGTTTCTTTATCCCTGTGGAATAAATAACTTGCCCAAGTGATACAACAAACCGTTATGTACATGGTAATATAACTCTTCAACTTGGTTTCATTGCCTCAAGCTTGTACACACATCTTGAAAGTCATTATCATATGCATATTACTCGATGTAACTTTCATGTAAAACATAATTGTGCTTGAGTAAAATAGATGAATTTACAATAGACCTAGAAAGCATATCAGCTACCTTATTGTAGATTCCCTTTTTATACTTGATAATGAAATGAAATTGTTGTAGAAAACCCATCCATTTGAAGTGCCGTGATTGATGCAACTTTGGCTGTGACTATAAGTACTGCAATGGTTGATGGCCGGTATGGATAATGGTCTCCTTCCCCATCAAGTAGTGTTTCCATTTTTTGACACTTTATACCAATGCGTAAAGTTCTTTGTCATAAGTGGGATAGTGAGTCACAACTCCATTAAAAATTCCAGAATGAAATGAAATGGGCTTACAATAATGCATAAGAACTGCTCCCATGGCGTAATCACTAGCATCCGTCTGAATCTCAAATGGCTGTCTAAGATCCGGAAGAGACAATACCGATGTTGAACTGATATTTTTCTTTAAAGCATCAAATGCTTTCTACTGTACATCTGCCCAATGGAAGACTTTGTTGACACTAGTCAATGCATGTAATGGAGCTGCAATGGAAGAAAAATTAGAAATAAATTTCCTCCAATATTGTGCTTCCCCTCGAAAGATTCTTACCTCTGTAACTATATTAGGCTTGGGACAATTTAGAATGACCTCAACCTTAGAGCTGTCTATCTTCAGCTCACCTCCTCCAACAATGTGTCCAAATACACTAAATAATTCTTGCCAAATTCACACTTTGACATCTTTAAAAAAAACTGTTCTTTTCTCAAGACATCAAGTACTATGTTCACATGCATGACATGTTCATCTCCAGATTTGCTGAATATAATAATATCATCTAAATAAACAATGACAGAGTCATCTAGAAATGGTCTCAATACATAATTCATAACTCTCATGAAAGTAGTTGGAGCATTTGTAAGACCGAAGGCATAACAAGCCACTAAAAAAATCCTTGTTTAGTTTTAAATGTAGTTTTCCAAATGTCCTCTTCAGTTATTCTAACTTGATGATAACCATTTCGTAAGTCTAACTTAATGAAATAATTTGCATACCTCAACTGATCAAGCAAATCATCAATTCTTGGGAGTGGATAACGATTCTTTACCGTTATTTTGTTTAGTGCACGAAAATCCACACACATGCACCAAGTCCCGTCCTTCTTTGGCACCAAGACAAAGGGTGAACCACATGGCGAAGTAGATGGGTGTATGATACCTTTGTTCAACAATTCTTGAATTTGCTTCTTGATTTCCATACTTTCCATAATCGACATGTGATACATGCCAATGTTTGGAACTGGAACATCATGCTGCAGCTGTATCTCATGTTGAATTCCCCTCTTGGGAGGTAACCCCTTTGGTTCCTAAAACATCTCACCATGCTTGCTTACCATGTCAAAAAAATCAGATTTTAATTTTTCATCACAACCTTCAAAAGATTCATAATCAATTCATTCTTTTTCTTGATCATGAGAAGCACATAATTTTTACTTGCATTTACTAGTCTCTTCATCTGCCCTGCATTAACTAAAGAAATATTTAACTTTTTGGATGGGCTCTCACAGTGTACTCTACTCCATCCTTGAGCAATAGGTATTTGTTCTCATGGCGATAAAATACTGCTTTCCTATCATACAAATAAGGACTTCCCAAAATGATTCCTGAGATGTCAAGTGGAACTACATCTAACTCAACTTCATCAGGATATGGATTATGATGAGGTATAGTTTCAAGGTTAATATTTTTGACCAAGTCTTATGAAATTAAGTTTGATTGTGACCTACTATCAAATAATGCATAATTCTTTGCGTGATTTGAAATTACCCTTACATGGAACAACTCTATTCTTGATTCTTCATTTATAATGTCGTTATGACTATGTGAGGAGCTAGTGCTTGCAACAACTTGTTTTCCTTTTTTAACCATGGCCGAAATCTTAGTCTCATCACCAGAATATGATCCAAGATCATGTTGTGTGGTAGTGGTTGTCTTTTGTTTTCCCTTATTGTTTGGTTTCTTAGACCTTAGTTCGGGATGTAATTTCCAACAATGGGTTTCATCATGCCCCGCTTTGGAACAATGTTAGCATATAGTTTTCTCCCCTTCTTTCTTCCACTTGCATTCTTCTTTCCCTTCCATTTTCCACCCTTCTCTTTCTCCTTACCCTTGGATGGCTTCTTCTTACTACCCTCTTCCTAAATGTTCTTTCCTCTTGCTTCAAGGTGCGTGGCTTGCACACATACCTCATCTAAGTTGCTTGAATTGAACATAAGGATAGTATGTTTCAACTAGGAATGTAAACCCCCAATATATTTCAATAGTGTATCTTGGGAATTCAAATTTAATCCTAACAACAAAGCCCTCTTGCTAAACTCCTGGGTATAGTCTTGAACTGTTTGGCGCTTGAGTTGCCTAAAATTTTGCCAACACATAATGGATTTTTGCATATAGGCTAAAGGATAAAACTGTCTTTTTATTGCATAAACAAATTAAACCCAAGAAATGGATATCTTACCATGAATTCACATTTCCTCTCGAGTCTTTTCTTCCCACCAGACTAATGCTGCTCCTTCTAGCCTCAATGAAGCCAAATGGATCTTTATGTCATCTTCTTGAAGGTTCTGAATTCTGCAATAAACCTCCAATTGTCTAGCTTTTCTGCATTAACCTCACCATTGCACACGAGAAGTTCAAACTTAATGTCCAATTTGAGTAACGAAGTTTTTTGATTTGGGGTTTTTGAATGAGTATGAATAGTTTTTGTGGTGGAAGTGGAAGATGATGTTGTTTGAGATGTTGAGGATGAAGAAGATGACGAGGAAGATGAAAAAGATGGTGGAGATAGAGAAGACTTTCCTACATTACCCTTTGCATCCTTCTTTTCATTTTTTTTTTATTATCTCCCGATCTTCCCTCTCTATGTGGGGGCTTAGAACTCTCTCCAACCATTCTAGTATTCCTCTCTTCATAGAGGACTCTAACCGTGTCAGTTAAGTCACATAAAGATTTTTTGAATGCTTCCTCTTCTGAAAGACCTTCAGCCTCTCTTGCTCCAAACATGATGGCTTTGGATTCAAGCTCAGCTTTTGTACTACTTGTACCTCCTCAATCTCAATTGAAGGTAAAAAATGAGGTGCTTAATGTGTAGCTAGAAATTGAACTTTGGGTGGAGATTGTGGCCTTGTGGCTCTCCTTCTTCTGGGAATTACCTTAGGAGTTGCAACCAACAATTTTGCTTCTCCTCTCTACAACTTTAACCTTGTCAGCATCATAATTTTGAAACCATTAAAACCCTACTTGCACAAAACTCAAGCAATCAAGCAAATAACCTTCCTCTAATACCAACTTGATCTTTTGTTGAATGTTAGTTTTGTTGTGCTAATTTCAACTTCAGATTTATAAACAAATTCTTATCTTTTGCTTCATGTGCATAGGTTCCCTTATGGTGTTTGTGAATGAAAAAATGTAAATTTATATCAAGTTTTATGTTAAAGTCATGAGAAAAATAACATGAAAGTCAAGTCGTGAACAACAACAATAAAATGTACAACAAACCATCAAAATGAACACTTAACACAATGTTTTGATGAAGGAGTTCACCCCTCCTCGGCTACATCTCCTTCGTCTAACTTCCATGGCTTGGGCCTCTGTATTAACTCAATAATGAAAAAAGTGCTATTTACAATGCTCTAAAGCTCTTGAAACTTGCTTCAATGTGCTCAGAACATCAAAATCATCTAGGAACACCTTTTCTTGATCCCAATTTGGTCGAATTTTTCCAAATTTATGGTCAAAACTGTTTCTCCTAGTAAAACTCCACTAAAACTGGAGCTACCGCCGAATTTGGAGGGACCACTAAACATGTTGCTTAATTAACTACATGTTTATTAATAGATAACTGTGCTTAATTAATGTTAATTTGGATTAGCACTTTAAGCATGTTTTAGGCTAACCGTTAACTGACGGTTTCTGTGGTAGGTCACATGGTGGCATAAACTGTCGCGGTTATGGTTTTATGTTGCAGTTTGTGGTTTGCTTGCCATTGGTTCTGAGTGGTGTGGTCACATGTCAGTGGTAATTTCCAACAGTTTTACCGCCAAACTCTGTCACGTTAACACACAAATATGTTTTATAACCATTACATGTTAAGTCACAAAGCGATAGTGCAACGGTGGAATGTGGAGTTTATTCGGGCGAGGTTGCGGGTTCAACTCTGTCGACCTACACAAAATTTTTGGTATATGCGCTGTTGACACTGGTCCTTTTGGGAGGGACACGTGGCAGCCTTTGGGCTTACCACTTGTCCCTCCTCATTGGTCCAACATCCGTCCAGTAAAAACATGCCAAATCACCACACCTGCAAACCAATAGAAATGCGCCACTTGGTGAGACCATATTGGATGTTGACCATCCGTTGACCTACCTAGTCACCTACCACGTCAACACTATGGACTACTGATTGTGAGTGATTGTACATTTTTTTGTGCAAAATTCCATTATCTGGCAAAGCGGACAGAACGTGATATCTTCCTCATACAAACTCGGTTTTGAGTGAAATGAGTTGCGTTGGGATTGTATTTCCGAGACGGACGTAGTCGTTCAGGTTTCAAGAGATTATGGGAACTTTTATTTTTGAGCTAAATATTGAGCACCTAATCACATACTTTTTAGGGCTTCAGATTTCTCAACAGGATAAAGGAATATTCATATATCAAACCAAGTACATCAAAGAAATGCTCAAGAAATTCTAGATGGAATTTTGCAAGCCAGTCCTTACCCCCATAGAAAATTCGTCAAAGGATGTGGACCAAAGGTTGTATAGATCCATGATTTGCAAATTGGATAGGAAATGTTGATGATCGTAAGAGTACCAGTGGAGCAACATTCTATCTAGGTGGTTGTCTTATTTCATGCTTAAGTAAAAAGCAATCTTCAATCTCGTTATCCACAGTAGAAGCAGAATATATCGTGGCAACAACTTGTTGTACACAAGTTCTCTGGATGAAGCAAAATTTGAAAGATCTTCAAGTCAAGTGAGCCTATTCCCATATTTTGCGATAACACCAATGCCATCAATATCTCCAAGAATCCTATGATGCATTCCAAAATGAAGCACATTCTGATTAAATATCATTTCGTTAGAGAGCAAGTCGCTGAAAAGAATATCAAGCTTGAATATGTTGGCACAAAGGAACAAATTGCTGACATCTTTAGCAAACCATTACCTCATGAAGCATTTGAGTATCTTTGCCAAAACCTTGGGATTCTCCCAAGTTCTCATTAGACTCTTTCTCTTATCTACTCGAGTAGAAAGGGGGAGTGGAGGTGTGTAAAGGTCCATAGGATGGTTGTTTGTCAGGGGGAGTTACCCTTTACCATTGATGAAAAAGGGGGAGAGAACGCAAAAAGAAGAGGTGTCATGATCGCAGGGCGGGGGGAGTACTTGTTTTTCCATGAATGCCAAAGGGGGAGATTGTTAATCAATAGTTGTTATTGATCTCAACCCAATCAACACCAGGGGCTACCCAGATATTGCATGGGAATTTTGACTTGAAAAATTACTCTATTATGAGTCAAGGATCTTCTAGATAGATTCTACTCGTCGATATGTTTTTGCTGATATATGGCACACCATGTAATTCTTCACAGTTTGAGAGATATTCGTGTTTGAAGTTAGTAACCCTAGTTAGTGGGCTAAAACCCTATGGGGTTGTGGCATGGAACTCATAATTGGTTGTGGGTATTGAATAGTAAATAATTAATAATGCTTTTTTTTCCTAAAATCCCTCCAACGTTCACTTGTTAAGGACCCTCTCGACTAAAGACATTCATATAAATAGTGACCATCATATCCTCCTCTAGTAAGGATTTTGTGGCTTCAAATAGGTCATCGTGGAATTTTCGCTATAATTTTTTTTATTTTTATGACACTTCAGAAGCTCAAATTAAAACCCATTTGAGACGAAATCTTGATGAACCTTGTGACTAAATTTCAGATCTTGGTTATCTATATTTTCTAAGATATGATCTGAGGAAGTTAGGGTTTTTGCAGGCTCCTGTATTCCATGTCAAACAGATGACGTTGGGAAAATCATCATAAATTTCTCTTTGAGAATTGGATTTGAATTTGGTAAATATTCACAGAAATAGGATGAAATTTAGTTTTTTGAGTAGCGTTTTTAGGGACGAAGGTCACAACAATGACACGTGGCACTTCGTACAAGTTCGCTCTACTGAACTAGTTTATAATCAGGTCATCGTGGGAGATTGGGCATAACTCTTTCTTGAAGAACCCAATATTGATTAGACCTATGGGCTCAAAAATAGGACTCATAGGGATACCATAGGACGAAATTTCAAACCATGGAGATCTGAAATTACATAGATACAACAGATTCAATATCAATCTCCTAGAAGGAAAGAAAAAACATGAATTCAAAGATCACTGCAGTAAGGACCACACATCAACAATCAAGGGAAAGTATCCTACAACAAAGTATGTATGGTTAATGTTTACATTTGAATTCGAGTATCATCTCTAGCATATGTTTTTGCTGGACAACCCAAGTATATACAGTGTCTTGGTTATATCTCTATGTCTCTATATGTCACAATTAGTTTTTCGGATGTCCTATTATTGATACTACACATTTGATGCTACATTTTCTTAATGCTACACCAAGTCTGCTAAATATATATGATGTTGTAATTTCATGTTACTTGTGTTTTCATAATTGATAGAATGGTCTTTGTTGTTGTACTTAGAACTTGGTCCATCACAAGTGTAGGGTCTGTCATAAGTTTTTATTGTATATATCTTCAGGTCAATTTTGGATATAGTCTGGCATAGAGTCCATGCCTATATCAAGAGTGGAAGTTTTTGTCTACTGCTACAACAAGTAAACAACAAAAGTGACAAGCACACTTCAGGTATGGATTGTAATTTTAATTTGTATTTATTCATTATTATGCACTTACATGTGTTTTGCAGGCAGAGGTAAGTTGAAGGGTATTTTGTTTTGTTTTGGGATTGGATTAATAGGGAAAATTTTGCATGCAGGTAGAAGAAGATAAAAGTATAACTTCAAGCAAGAATTCAAGAGTAGAAGTATCAAATCAAAGGAAGAATTGCAACGGGACATCCTTTGAAGACATGACAACCATCTGTATCTTGTGAAGAAGTGTCAAGGCCAAGAGTCATCATTGTAAAGTTGTAAAAGTGTCATCATTGGAAGATTTATTACTGTAAAAGAGTTAATCTGCCTAGATTCGAAAAGTCATTATTGGGAGGTATAGGAGCCTCTATTGGGATGATGTCATGGTTGGGTTGCAGGTCATAATGTGATTGGGTGTTTGGTCAAAATCATTGTACATCATGTTGTATCGTGGATCATTGTCCTTGGTATGGGAGTCCAAACTTTTGTATTTAATTTTTGTCTTTATAGGGGTGGTAGGGTGGTGCTAGGCAGGTGAATGAAGTCACCTACAGGTTGGGGTCTGTAAACACTTCAGGGTGGTAGGGTGATGCTAGGGCGAGTTGAGGCTCACTAGGGTGTTGGAGCATCCATTCAGTTGACTACTGAAGAAACTAGGGCATTTGGGTGTCCTTCTAATGGGAGCTAGAGAAGAATGATTTTCTAGAATTCTAGGAAGTTGTAACTTTCATTTCAGTTGGCATTGAAGATTAAATAATTTATTAGAAAAGTGTTTGGTGGTTTTTGACCAGTAGGGAGTTTTCCACCTAAAATTCTTGTGCCTACTGTGTTCTTTTGTTTACTGTTATTACTGCATAAACATTAATAATAATTGAAGATTACCTAATGCTCTCAAAAGATTTAAAAGTGATAATTTCCAAGGAATATTGATTCACCCCCCCTCTCAGTATTTTCAACAATAATTTCCCTCACTTTATTCACATTCGCACTTCTATTTCGGTTAGTTTTCCAATTGTCGATTTTGGTGCACCTTCATTATCACAAGTATCGTTTTCATGTTTTCAACTATAGCTTTTGCTTGTTTTCACTTTAATAAGTGTAATTTTCATGGTATCTTCTCTCTGGTATGTGTCGCTTTCAATGTCGTTCGCATTTGTAAGTGTCTTTTTCATGTTTTCTTCCTGTCCCATGTGTCGCTTTTATTGTTTTCACTCTTGTACATGTCACACCTTCTCACATTACTAGAGTTATTTCTAGCTCCTCCCTTTGCATTACATGATCCTACATATCATTATAATACATGCTAGACATATTCTTACAACTTTGCGCACCTTTTGGTCACAATCATCACTTTTTCGCAACTTGTGTTCTAAGTTTTGTAATGTGTTGTTTCAACTGTCGCACATAGAAATAAGTGTCATTTTGTTGTCATTTCAAAGTGTGATTGATATCCATGATTCATGTGTATTCTTACTAGCTTGTATTGATTGATTTTATGTGTGTTATCCATGCTTGAGTCTTGTTCAGATGCTTTTCCCTTTTTTACTTTGCTTGTCCCATACTTAGCCATTTTGGAGCTCTTCTCGGTCCTCCTTCCCAGTGCAAGTTGCGAAGGGATTAGCCCTCTTACGAGGTGATGAGAATAGATTATTCATGGGTCTCATTGGTGCAACCTTTCTCAAAAATAATTATGCACTAAGTCCTCTTCAAGACCATCTTAAAGCATTGTGCATTATGAACCTTCCAAGGACAGTCACCTAACCCCAGCAACTTATAAAGATTCACTGCATTGATATTTGATCACCTCTACCTTGCATGGAACATAGAGCACTCTTGGATGAAAACATGGACATCTTCCACCCTCTTGTATAAGCAAACTGTGCAATGTTAAGGCCCTCCTATCCTCATAATGCAATGAAAACCCTCCTAGGAAAATTGACTTCTTTCTACTGTCTCCCCTATTGAAAAGCACATTCTAGATGAGTAGTCAGTCGTTGTTGGAGATAACTGCACCCTCCCAAGCCTAAGAGAAATCCAAACTCACAGTGAGTGAATTTCAAACACAAAATGAAAAGTGCACTCTGTGAGAACAAGGACCTTCTCTCCCTTTAAAAGCGCACTTCGAAATAACAATGACCTTCTCTTCTTTCAAAAGTGCATTTCATA
>APFE031353431.1:0-30054 GCA_000404065.3 Pinus taeda
CCCTACTACAGAAATCACCGGACTAATGAGAAACAAACACGGTAAGGCAACAAGAACACCCAACCACTAGGGAAGTTCCAGAAAAACACACTCCCCGGAGCCCACAAACGACAACAGTCACCCCCACCTGCGCAATACCCACACGCCATGGAAGAGGGAAAAGACGCGCCAAACAGGATTAATAGATATAACCCATCTGGCCCCACAAACCAACATGTTCAATCCAAACCGTTGATCCACGATGTTGGATCCAACGGCCAGGAATCATATCGCGCAACCTAACACGACGGAACGATAGTGTGCGATCGAGGGCGGTTTCCAAATCTACCACCCTGCCACGTGTTGTAATCCCTATGGGATCGCTACCGAAACTGCAAAAGCACAAACCGCTCAAGCATCGTGCGATCTCCGAAAAGCCAACTGGGGCGTGGTTTTCAAGCCCGAAAGCTGAAATGGGGAAAATTCCAGCTACCGGAAAAAACTAACCTCACGTTCTGCCTATTCCTACTACGAAATCTGAACCCGATAATGTGCATGTTTGGGAAATGACCAACCAAATTGCCATCCGAAAAAATGGGGACCCCGTTCAACTGACTACGGGATAAAATGAGACATAACTTAGCTTGACCTCCTCCCAAGTACATACTGATAGGTTGCAGTGGTTCTTGCCAGAAAAATCAATTCATGCTTGTCATCCTGGCCCGATATCGAACAACTTCTCTGTCTTTTGTAGCTTGTTCCTCACAGAGAGCCTTTAAACGGTTTTGAGGTATCTCCTTCCACTTTTTCGCCATCCCGCAATCTGCATTGTTCACACCTTGGTTGGCGAGTGAGTCTGCTAGCTTATTGGCAGTTCGTCGAACATGGTTGAAACTAACCGTTCGAAGCCACTGGAGGTGAACTTGGATTCTTTGGTAAACCTGGATTAGTTTCCAATGATTTGAGACTTTCTCTGGCCGAGTACCATAGTTGATTCTTTTCACAGAGTTAATGGTAATCTCTGAGTCTGCTTCTATAATGACATTTGAGCCATGGTTCTGAGTGAGAAACTCTAGACATTGTTCCAGAGCCATTAATTCTGCCATAATATTTGTGGCTCTTCCTAAATGGCAGTGGAAGATAATGATAATACTGCCCTCTTCATCTCTTAAAACTCCTCCAAAACCAGCTGTTCCCAGGTTGCCTTTTGAAGCCCCATCAATGTTGTATTTTAGATAACCTTTCGGTGGAGGTTGTGAGAAAACCTTTTCTGTAACCATAGCTATGTCCTTCCTGATTAGTCCTTGGGGAGTAATCCCTTGCATTACCAGTTGCCTGAGAGTTCTCAGCTCAGCCTCAGAGGGGGGATTCTTGGGGAGATTGCACACTGTGGTGCTAATAGCCTCCGGGAGCTGTTTTAGGATCAGATCAAGCAGACGATGATGGATAGACTTTTCATTCTTGAAAATTCTTTTATTCCTTTCTTTCCAAACATTCCAGATAGTGAAGTTTGGCATGAAGGCCGAGGCCAAATGAAGGAACTCATTCTCCGAATAGTTTCTTCTCCACTTGTTTAGGGTATTTGTGATACTACTTCGGTCCTTATCTGTCTGTTGGAAAATGGTAGAGAAAGAATCCCACAGCGAGGTGGTGTAAGCGCAGTTGTTGAGAATGTGCTCCATTGTCTCCTCGTGCTCTTCAGAGAGCTGGAATCTAGTAGGCCCCATAACACCCCTTTTCCTAATGTTGTCCCAAGCTAAAATTTTCTTATGATGAACCAACCACATGAAAAGCTTGATCTTCATCCAACCTTGGTGCTTCTAGAGGCGCTGCGAGGTCTTTTCTGGAACACTGGAATCAAGCCCAAGGAGAATACCTTTAGCTTCCTTAAGATTAAAGGTGCCTTTATTGTTATTGCCCCATCTCAATTGATCCTGCCCCTCTGTTACCAAAATCATCCTTTGTTTTAGCAAGCTCCAAAGAGCCTCTCCTTTTACTTTTATGGGGCTATCATCTCCACAGTCAATTTTTCTCCAGCTTCTCCACTTTCCGGAGATCTCAGCAAGATCCCAGAAATCCTTTACTTTGTTTAACCCTTGGGAATCTGTTTCCTGCTTGAGGCTTAAAAATCCTCTGTTAACAGCGTTGGTTCTTGTTGCCATTTGTCCTCCCAAAAGAGTGCAAGCTCTCCTGCTCTGATTTCCCAGAAACTGTTTTTTTGAACTAGGCTTCTGTTTTCCCGGGCTCTATTCCAGATGTGAGAGCCTTTTAAATTTCCAGACATTCTTATGAGATCATTAGTGTGCCAAGCGCTGGCATATTTCTCTTTCGAGATCCTTGCCCACTCGGTTTTTGGCTCTTGAACCCATCGCCACGAAAGCTTGGCTCCTAGAGCTTTACTAAGAATCTCCTGATCATCCAAGCCTAGGCCCCCGTGGCTCTTGGGTTTATAGATTTTATCCCAAGAAACGAGGGCCCATTTCTTCTTTGTCTCCTCCTTACCCTAGAGGAAATCCCTTTGGATATTCCTGAATTGCTCTAAAACACCTTTGGGAGCTAGGAGGGCCGATAACATGAAAATCGGGATAGATTGCAGAACCGACTTTGTCAGAACCAACCTGCCTGCCAGGTTCAAGACTTTCAAGATCCATTCTTTTACTCTGTCCTGCAACTTATTAAGCACTGGTTCCCAGATACTCTTGTGCATTGGTGTGGCTCTGAGAGGAACTCCCAAATACTTTGTGGGTAGGGAATCCCTTTGGAAGCCAAGAATTCTTGAAATATTTCTCTGAATAGCAATGCTAGTGTTTAAGAAGGAGATTTTTGACTTAGAGAGATTGACTTCCATACCTGTAGCCGTGGAAAATTCCTTCAGGATTTTATTGTAGGCTAAAGCTTCTTTGACTATGGGAATTCCTTGCTGCATGGTATCATCTACAAATTGTTGGCGAGTCGGAGCTTGACCATTCTTAGATAATTGAATACCTTTGATTTTGCCCATTGCCTTGGCATGCTTAATGGACCTTCCAAGTCCCTCCATCATGAGAATGAAAAGAAAGGGAGAGAGCGGGTCTCCCTGCCTGACGCCTCTAGAAGGAATGAAGATATCCGAGGGAGAACCATTCACCAAAATTGAAAAGCTAGAAGTAGTCACCAGAGCCATGACCCATCTGACCCAGTTGTGGTCGAACCCAAAAGCAGTGAGAACCTTCTTGATGTAAATCCAATTCACCTTGTCATACGCTTTGGCAATATCCAATTGCATGATCATCCCCATCTGCCTTTTATAGGTAAGCGTGTGAACCACCTCATGGGCTTTAATAATGTTATTTAAAATTTGTCTACCCTCCACATAACCTGATTGTTCCTCTGCCACTAAAGAAGGAAGGAGAGGTTTTAGTCTATCAGCGACTCCCTTAGATATTATCTTGTATACCACGTTACATAAATCTATGGGTCTGTACTTATCTTCAATTTGAGCCGAATCCTGTTTGGGGATCAGGGAGATGAAGGAGGTGTTGAGGGCTTTCAGGATAGTTTTTCTACCCCTCGAATCCTCCACCACATTCAGAATACCCTGTTTGACAATATGCCAACAAGCTTTAAAAAAATGCACATTGAAACCATCCGGGCCTGGTGCTTTGCAATTCTGCATGTCTTTGAGAACCTCGCTGACCTCCTCTTCAGTGACAAGTCTATTAAGGTTTAAATTTTCCTCTCTAGGCACCAACTTAGGGATATGCCTTGTAATTTCCCTCATGGATTGTTCCCTGTCTGGATTATTTTCCCGAGTGATGTTTCGGAAATGCTGAGAAAGTACAGCTTCAATATTCTTATGAGTGTTCTCAAGCTCCCCATTCTCATCTTTGGTCGTAGAGATTCTTTTGTATGCTCTATTAGCCGTAGTGGATCTGTGGAAAAACCTTGTATTCCGCTCTCCTTCCTTGAGCCATTGAACTCTAGACTTTTGCCTCCAAAATATTTCCTCTTGTTTGCATAAATTTTCACATTCTTGATGGTGTTTATCACCCTGATCACTTTTGACTTTGTCAAAGCCATCTTTGATCAATGCCTCGTTGAGTTCCTAAATTTTGATTTCCAAAGATTTTTTGTTCACAAAAATGTTACCAAAATCCTTCTTGTTCCATTCTTTGAGGCTGAACTTGATATGCTTTAGTCTTTTATGAAGGAGGTACATTTTTGATCCCTGGAATTGCAAGTCTTCAGACCACCATTTTTCAATGTTACTGGTGAAGTCCGGGTGGGAGAGCCAAATATTCTCGAACCTGAAGGGCCTATTCCTGGGAGAAACCATACCCTTCATTTCCAATTGAATCGGCCAGTGATCGGAACCTCCAAAGGGAAGAACTCTTGCTGATATTTCTTTATCAATAAGCATAAGCTCCTCTGATATCATAAACGTGTCTAATTTAGAGGCTACCTGTGCCGCACCTTCTCTTTTATTGTTCCAGGTGAAAAGGTTGTTGCTCAATTCTGAATCGACCATTTTCATATCATCTGTGAATGATTGGAACGCTAAGGAGCCTTTGTTTAGCGCTCTGGTACCTCCTCTTTTTTCCCGAAAGATATTTTATCATATTAAAATTACCTCCCATGATGCAAGGAATTCGAGCCTGTCTCATCCTGAGATCAATTAGGGATTCTAGCAATTTGAGTTTGTCATCTATTCTTTGAGGATCATAAACATTTGTGACCAGGAAGGTTTCTGAAACCCCCACTGTTTGAATGACCACTGATAAGTAATTTCTAGATGCCTCTCCATCTATTATGCTGAATTTTTGGGGATTCCAAAGAGTGATAATGCCCCTCGCTTTGTTTTCAGCTTTAACCTCTAGAAACTCAAATCTATTGAGCCATTTGCCATGAATTAGTTTGAATTTATGAATGGAAAATTTCGTTTCCTGGATGAAGATCATATCCGGCATTTCTTGTTTCATTCTATAACTAAGCATTCTTTGCCTTCTTTTACTACCTAGACCTCTGATATTCCACGATGTGAACTTCATAATTAAAGTTTTGTAAAGGAGTAACTCGTTAGGTCTTTCATCTTGATGAGTCTATCATTAACTTTCCACACTCCATCAAGAGGTCCTTCTGGTTTTTCATGCCCCTCTTCTTTCCTGCATTTCTAGTAGCTAATCCTGGAGTTGATTTCATTGTTTTCACACCTCTGTACTCCTGCTTGTCAATGGTTTTTCCTTTATCTAACCCCCTTTCCTCAGTTTTCCATAAAAACCAACTGCTGTATTCTGTTGCAGTGTTCTTGGGGTTGTGAATCTATCCCTCCCGTGGTTCCCTGCATCAAGAACCCTTCCAGATCTAGGTGTTCCTTATCTGGAATTTCCTTAAGTTCATGGTCCTCTAGATCTGTTTCACTCTAGGTCATACCCTGATCCATCTCTAGCTCTCTTTCACTCGTCATAGTTTCTTTCTTATTACCAATCTCGTGTTGGGTTGCAGTTTTCTTCCTTTTCCTTTTCATAGAGACGTTCATATCCATTAAATATCAAATTTCAATATGTTTAAATTAAATTAAATAATGCGTTTTTGCATAAAGTAATATTGTAATATATCATATGATTATGAAAGGTGATATTATATTGTTGTGTATAATATATTGCTATAATTTCGATCAAATTAAAACAAAATTTACAATTTTATAGATATTACATTTAAATATATGATGAAAGGTTACAAGTTAAAAATTTCAATTAATCTTAAATTACACCATTACATTATTATGAAAAATGTATATAAAAATCATGTGTGTGCACGTTTTATATATAAATGTAAAGAATTCAAAAACACATGAATAACTAAAACATCAATTTTTATATTTCAAAGAATTTTATTGTTGATGGACGAAAGAAATGAGTATGTGATGGGTGATCCACGCAATTAAGAGAGATGGCTTGGTGGCCATCCTTTTCCACACACCTTTGCATCATGACAAATGGATTTGATTATGTGAGATTTCATGAGACCTCCAACACTATTGTCATTGGTTTTTGGGAGAGTTCTCGTTTGTTTCATGGCAAATATTTGGGATGCGCTAGTGGAAGGGAGGGTTTGAATTTAATTTATTTTTTAAAATGAGAAACAACACTATGTTTAAAATTTTGCACTCCAAGAGTGGTAATTTGGTAAACAAATTAACCCTTCACCAACAATTTTTTGCTTAAAACATTTTTCTTATATTCTTATTGTTTCATTATAATTAATAATTATAACATAGTTTCTATTTTAAAATCTATATTTATGTCATTTTTTCTAGTAACGAAGTTAATAATCAAATTAAAATTAATTGTAAATATTAGAAGTACTTGATTATAAGTTTTGTTCAAAAACATTATAAACACTCTCTCATAGAAAAGACAATGCAATAGGCCCTACTTTGTCAATCTTGTTATCGTTTTAAACTTAAAACAAATCATAAGAATGACTAATTCATTTTAAATTAAAGACCATTTTGACATAGAGTAGAGGAGAAGTAAAGAAAATACACAACCTAAAGTGATTTGTTGTGGGTTGGCTTAGGTAAAGAATGATAATGGTTGTTTTTAGACGAAAATATGCCACCTTATATACAAGTATGCAACCATTCACCATGAAGTCCACCATTAGAAACCATTACTTTAGAAACATCGTGTTTAATAAGATCATTACTTAATGGTGTTAGGATCTATAGGTATTACAAAAATCATGACATTATGGGCCTTTGGAGTTATTAGGGCTAATGGTTGCATACTCGTTTATAAGGTAAGAGCAGTTTAAGTTCAACTCTTCTAGCAATAAAGAACAACACATATGTTTGAGGAGCTTTACAACATATAATTTTGAACTCAATTAAGTTTTCTTAGTCATTCTACACTTGAATGAGAATTGCGAAAAGAGAATCACGCAAATTAGTATGGTCATTTTAATTTCCTTATTTACATGATTATAGTCCTACACATATAATCAATTAGTTCAATTAAAATATGTGGAAAATTGAGTTTTCTTTTCCATGGGAAAGGTTTGAGTTCTCCTTCAGTGAGTCGCTTCGGCATAGGATATATGGATTGAGATTTTTAATTAATTTTTAAATGTTCACATAATTAATTTATGTTGCGAGGACCTACAACAAAATTCTCTATGCAGATTTACATGCTTCTCGGCTTCTCCTCTCAATGATTTAGGCATCTCAACCCAAGCATTGTTTTCTCCAATTACTTTTTCGAAACCAAAATGATATAAATTATACACACACAAACACACACACACACACACAATTGAGAAGCGAGAGAATAATATATCTCTTTTATAATGTCTAATCTAATCATATAGGGTGTAAGATGAATCAATTCTAATCTAATATACACATTGCATATACTATCTCCTCTCTTCTGTGTCTCACATATGAGCATGTGATCTTCTTTTAATAGAAGCACAATTCCATTTGGAAACCAAGGATTATAGAGTAAAAAAAGTATTACTTGTTAAGGGATCATATTTTAGAAGTTTCATTTAGGGTTTTGCTTGCAAAGGATGTGGACACCGTCTCTCATATAAAAAAATTGGTGCTTGCATCATAGAAATATACACTTCTATTGCTAGCCTCTACAACTAGCTCAATAATCCTACCCCTTTCTATATATATATATATATATGAAAACGAACACAAGAAGTATTTTGATATTTCAAACGGTTGTGTAAGTGGCACCATTCAAATAAATAAAAGGTTTCAATCCATCAAACCTTGTTGTAACTCCATCAATTTCTGAAGCTAAAAGAAATATTCAATCATCAACATTCAGAAAGCCCCACAGAACAATACATGTCATATGAATACATGAGACATGAAGTCTCACAATCTCACATCGAAAAATACCTATTTAAACCCAAGTTTGACATGAATCTACGTAAGTTTCTAAGCTAAAATTGTGTACGTAGAATTCACAATGTGTCAATATGCATATCAAACATAGATTTTGATGCATTTAAGAGACGTCAATGACCAATTCCACCATGACCTTATGCCTCCTCCACTCCTTTTCACAGATTAGATTTCATAGGTGACTATACTGTGGAATTACAATATACACATATTATACAAAAAAGAGGAGAGCCCTTATCGAGAGCCTAATAGTCAATACTAACATGTAGCGATCCCTCTCCATATCATTCTAAGTCACAGTCACGAGAGAGGTGCGCATATAGGCAACAGTAATGTTTGCCTAATCTTTGCAATCTTAATCCATGCTCCGTGAATAAATGGATGTGCAATACCCTTTGACACTATCATCGAACTCGCTTTGAAAGCAGTAAATTACATGATCAATGGAGCCATGACTTACATTGCATCAAGAGTTCCTAACATTGATTTTTCCATTCTTCGTAAGCCCAAAGTGTTACTTAAAATAGTTTTTACAGCTGACACCGTGAAAGGCGCCAACCAAGTGGAACACAAATTTGTATGGACTACTAATAACGTTTTAGGAAAATAATAAACCATCAAAAATGTGTTTTGTGAACTTTATAACACATGAGGAAAAACACAGGCAAAATGTTTGAACGTCAAATACGGGCAAAATGCCTTGTGACTCACATTTTGCCCGTTAAATTCCAACCCTCGTCGAGGGAAGTTGCTCAAACATAAGTCAAAGAAACTCAGCTCTATCTTTATTGATATCTATTTTATATAATATAAAATCACACAAACAAAATGAAATAACTATTGTTGAATTAGATCAAGAAAATAAAAATTAAAAAAAATCACCATTATAATATATGAAAAAATGAATTTAATTAGGGAAGGGAACATATTGGCTATAATAATATTCATATATATTTCAAAATGGAAAGAGCTCTCGAATCCCTTGTGGTGCCTAGGGTTTCACCCAAAACCCTAGCCGCCCAATCTTTGCTCTATTTGCATGGATTTTCTGCACATAGTACAATGGTGAATAATGTGTGATTTGGCAAATAAATATTTTCCTTTTGCAGTTATGGCTTGCAATCAAGCTATCTCTTCTTCATTTTCGTACAATTCTATGTTGAAGTCTCGTTGTGGTCCTCTAGTGGTGCAAGATAATTTTTCCGTGTACATTCTTCTAGATGAGGAAGCTTTAACCTGTGAAAAGTATTTTTCAAGGAATGGTTTGGTTTGCATGTTTTATGGGTTATGGGCATGGCTTGTGGATATGATTAAATGTATCTCTAAGACATGGAAGCCCCATTCAAGGGAAGAGTTACCCTATGGCACCAACTTTCTTCACATGATTGGAGAGAAGAAGGCTACATGTGAAGTGGGGAAATTTATACCACCCTAGTTTTGATAACACTATTGAACCCTCCATTGGATTTTTGGAGCAATGCATTGCTTTCCTCCATTGGGAACGTGGTGGGAAAATTCCATCGTAGTTGTCCTTGTTAATAACATAAGGAACATCACATTAGAACATAGTAACAAGGATTAGATGGAAAACCTTGGGTAGGTTAAAACTTCAAGCAATTTCCAACAAGCACTAGTGGGTAAGCCCAACTACTCCTAAACATTGTGCTACACACTCCACTAAATCCAATAAAATCAAGACCAATAGAAATGTGAGCACCAAAAGGATCTTTAAATGCACTAACTCCAAACTTGAAGAGAGGGAGCCCCAAAATTCAACAACAATCACCAACTCTAAGAGAGGCCACAATGTCAAGTTACAAGTCTCATTGACAGAGTCAAAGTTACCCATCTCTAGCGCCAAACTACTAATACATAGACTAGTCCAAAGCACAAACAAAACCAAACCATTTTCAGAAGGTGAAAAATGGAAAAAGAAATTCCTAGTGGCTACATGAAATTTGTTGTGCATGTTGAAAGTCCCCACAAATAATACCACCTATTAGGAGGGAACTATGTAACACATCATAAAATTTGATAGAGACAAGAGTGAAGACTTGCCATACTCTCCAACTTAATAAGAAATGCTCACAAGTTTGGTGAATACGGTGGGTTGGCCACCCAACCAACCCTCTTGAATTGAATTGAAATATGAAGCAATGGGGTGGTGAGAAAGCCTCCCAACCTTATGGGTACTCTTGACATCCACCTCCATGAGGGGATAAAACAATGGTCATTAATATTTATAAACAAATAATTTTAATTAAAAGAATAAAATTATATATTTATTATATCTCAACATTTCATGAAAAGTGGGAAAGTATTGGGGAAAGCATCATTGAATATGCAATTTAAAATTATAGAATTAAATGTCTCACAATTAAATAAGTTTTAAATTTTTTTACAAGTCACTCCCCTACATATCAAATTTCAATGTATTTAAATAATTTTAAACTACACAAATTGTGCACACATGTATTCAACTTAATTCAAAACACACATAAAATGGCATACAAAACTCACACCACAATTAATTAAAAATTTAAACATTTCAATAAAAATTCACACTTTTTTATTATAAAAAAATACAGTGAAATATACAATATAAACTTATACTATCATATAAACAAAATACAATTTTTTTAAATGTTCATGCCTCTCAAACATAAAATCTCCAAGTACTTACATTAATTTAAACTATTGTAAAACCCAAAGTGTTAATTTATTATATCTAAACATTTCATGAAAAACATGAAACTATGGGGTAAACTTAAATGAATATGAAATTTAAAACTATATAATTAAATGTGATGCAATCAAATGCACTTTATTTTTTTACAAGTCACTCCCCAAAACATCAAATTTCAATGTATTTTTATTATTTTAAAATACACAAATCCTACACCTGTATTCAAATTAGTTCAAAATACATATAACATAGCATACAAAAATGAGAGTACAATAAATTCAAAATTTAATCATTTAAGTAAAAAATCACATATTTTTTTTTGTTTATAAACAAATATAGTTTAATATACAATATAATATCATACAAATACAATATTTTTTTTTTAAATGTTCATGTCTCTCAAGCATCAAATTTCTGAGTACTTACATTATTTTAAACTATTGTAAAACACACACTGCTAATTTATTATATCTAAACTTTTATTATATCTAATTTTTTTAGGTCACTCCCCCAATACATCAAATTTCAAAGTATTTAAATTATTTTAAAATACATAAATTTTAAGTTGAAATTAATTCAAAATACAAATAACATGGCATACAAAATACATACAAGAATTAATTATAATATCATACAAACAAAATACAAATTTTTTAAATGTTATGTCTCTAAAACATCAAATTTCCAAGTACTTGCATTATTTTAAACTATTGTAAAACAAACAATGTTAATTTATTATATCCACACATTTCATGAAAAAATATGAAACTATTGGGGAAAAGATGGCTGAATATGCAATTTAAAATTATAGAATTAAATGTCATGCAATCAAATACAATTTTTAATTTTTATGGGTCACTCCTCCAAAACATCAAATTTCAATGTATGCAAATTATTTTAAAATACTCAAATTTTACACAGGCATTCAACTTAATTCAAAATACATATAATATCCCATACAAGAAAAAGAATTAATTAAAAATATCACAATTCTTTTTATCAACAAATATAGTTTAATATACAATATAAAATTATAATAACATACAAACACAATACACTTTTTTTTAAGATGTCCATCTCTCTCAAACATCAAACTTCCAAGTACTTGCATTATCTTAAACTATTGTAAAACACATGCTGTTAAGCTATTACATCTAAACATTTCATGAAAATTTTGAAAGAACTAGGGAAACCATAGTTGGATATACAATATAAAATTATAAAATTAAATGTCATAAAATCAAATACATTTTCCTTAACAAGTGAGACCCCCAAAAAATCAAATTTCAATGTATTTAAATTATTTTCAGATACACAAATTTTACACATGTATTCATTAAAAATTTAAACATTTAAAAGAAAATGTATAATCAAATATAGTTCAATATACAATATAAAATTATAATATCATACAAACAAAATACACCCTTTTTTTTAAATGTCCATGTCTCTCAAACATCAAATCTCTAAGTGTACCTGTATTATCTTGAACTCTTGTAAAATCCTAAAGTGTTAATTTATTGTATCTAAACATTTAATGAAAAATCTGAAAGTATTGGTGAAAGCATAGCTTAATATGCAATTCAAAATTATAGAATTAGATGTCATACAATCAAATACTTTATTTTTATTTTTTTTTTACAAGTCACTCCCCCAAGCATCAAATTTCAATGTATTTATATCATTTTGAAGTGCACAAACTTTACATACTCATTCAAATTAATTCAACATAATTAATTAAATATTTAAACATTTCATTAAAAAATCACAGATTCTATTTATAAACCACCATAGTTTTAATATACAACATAAAGTTCTAACACCATACAAACACAATACACAATTTTTGTAAATGTTCATGTCTCTCCAACATTAAATTTCCAAAGCACTTACATTATTTTAAACTCTCTTAAAAACACATTGTTACACCCATAACCAAATACAAACAACACAACATTTACATAAAACATTAACATGGTACAACATAGTACACTAAATATAATTAAATATAACAAAACATATAAATTAAAAGTTTTTGTTTTATATAAATTTTAGAATTTGAAATCATCAATTTTTATTTTCATTTTTATTTCTTGGTGTTTTTATGATATTTAATTTTTATGTGTTTTGTAATTTTAAATGTACATCTTGAAAAGTGTTTGTATAAATGCTGAAATTTTGAAACTTCATTATTATTAATTATCTAGAATTTTAATTTGTAGAGACTAGTCAAAAATCAAAAAATAATTCTAAATTCCATTTTCCCATTGTCATTAACATATATACAAACTTCAAAATACAAAATACACTAATGCAAGGGTGGAATTTAAAATGCAACCGCTCAAATTAATTTAAAATACATTACATTATACATATAAATTAGTTTAATTAAAATTTGAAAATTTGAGATTTAAATATATCATGGAAAATTCAAAAATTTATAAAATAAAATGTCATAAAGTCCAAAATAAATTTAGAAATTCGTGTCTAGATGGCAAAAAAAACGGATCTATATTTAGATTGGCTTGAAACATAAAATAAAATGCATCAACAAAAATACAAGGATCATTATAATTAAAAATTCATCCCATATAACAAAAAGAAAAAAGGTCAAACTCTTCATAAAATTATAGTTCAATTTACAATTATATACTTGTATATCATAACATGCAGTGCAAATGGATGTAAATTAATTTGAAATACAAATTTACCATCTTGAACTCATCATTTAATATATTAAAATATAAATTTGATAACAATATAATCATTGTATTTGAAAATTTCATACAAAAATCACATGTTTTTGAACAAATTATAGTTTAACATACAATTAATGATATTTAAATTAGAAATTAAATATTATAGGAAGGCAATAAAAGCATTTTCTCAAACATCAATTTTTGAATAGTTAAATCAACTTAAACAGAGAGTGTTATGTGTATCACCTTACACACACAAACACAACAACAACAACATAACTTTTTGACATTAAGAGGATACAACACAAAACACTACAACACAACACAAATATATAGATTTCAGCTTCTGTTTATAATATTAGATTTAAGCTTCTCTTTGTAATGTTCTAGTTTATTAAATATATCAGATTTTAGGTTGTATAAAGTTCACAAATGAATGTCATCAGAGTATGTAAATGTGTTTATAAGCATCAAATTTTAAGGAGCGGAATTCAAAATTAAATAGTAAAGTGTCCAATTCATCAAACATGGAAATTTTGAAGTGTGATTCTCATAAATGGGTTTGGCATGTAAAAATGTTCTTGTATGGATTTTAGAACTTTGAAGATTAGTTTCTATTAAAAATGCAATTGCAAATTTATCAAACACGGAAATTTTTAAATGTACTTTTACAATTGTTATTATTTAAATGTGCTAAGATTTAAATTTTGAGATGAGAAATTTAAAATAAATAAAAGCCCTACACATCCAAGTTTTAAAATGCAAAAATTAAATTTCCAAATGTGAGGTTGAAAATTAAATATATCAAAAGTTTTTACATAAATAGTGCAGTAAGAATTTCATGGTAATATTTTGTTAGCAATTTCATTATAAAATTATTATGAAAAAAATAACTTCATTAAAAAAATAAAAATATATTATTAATGTTCAAAATAAATAATTCTAAAAATTGTTATTATAAAATGATGGCAGAAATAAATTTAAAATTAGAATTTTAAAAAGAAAAGGCATAGAAAAATAATAATACTAAACCACAAAGCATGATAAACACAATAAAAACACGGACAAGCCTCCATGATAGCTTTGGTCATTGCTATCCATGAAGGATGGGAGAAGGGGCAATCCCCTCTCAAAAAGAAAATGCTTGACTATATATCTATTTGCATCAGCAATAATATAATTGTATTAACCAACTACACATCATCTACTTGCTACTCCTATATGATTTGGACCTTCCATCAACCTCCCCTCTCCATGTACCTTGTCTGGCACAATACCTTACTCTTGTAAAGAACATTTTCCATATACCTATTTCATATCACAAGAGAATTAAATATTTAGTAGAAATTTTAGTGTGCATTAATAAAAACAAATACAATTACCTAAATATTCTCTCAAATCTAACTCTTATTCTGTTGGTCTATATCATGAATTGGTTAAATTCTTGTGCAGAACTTCCTTCTCACCTTCCAACTCACCAAAAAGATGTTACTCTTTTGTTAAACAATATTCCATGTGTGCTGTCCTCCTCAGTCCACCTGTTTCATATCACCTTCCAACTCACCAAAAAGATGTTACTCTTTTGTTAAACAATATTCCATGTGTGCTGTCCTCCTCAGTCCACCTGTTTCATATCATAAAAAGGTTAAATGTTTAACGCCCATTTTATCTTGATACAATAAATACAAAATACAATTAATTGTATATTCTTTCAAATCCAATTCAAAATAAATAAATGGGACACATAATAGATATTTGGCTTTTATAAATTTCCCCAGGCATTTAGCATGAAATCAAAAGTAATAAACTGCAATATATATTGTTATGCATGCTAATACAAAGTCTTGAACAACTAAATATCCCCTCTTTTCTCGCGCACAATATCAGCAACGTGAAGGCAAGCCCCATAAGAATAAGAGGCAGCAAACATCTACACCTCATACTTCAAAGTCACAACATAGAAGAAATATTTGTTGGCATATGTTTTGCTATTGGAATCTACTCTATTCCCTTTCCAAAGCATTTATTCTACTGCCTCTTAGAGACAGCTGTAAATATTATTATGGTTTTAATTTAATTCAGTTGACATGAACATCCTCTATTCCCTTTCCAAAGCATTTTGATCTACTGCTTGTTAGAGAATGCTGTAATTGTTATGGTTTTAATTTTATTCAGTTGACATGAACTTCCTTAGATGTCACTGCCATTTCAATTACATTGGTTGGGCTGTAATCTCTCAAAGTGAAATAGAAAACAGGCTTATGTGGGCTACCTCACAAAAATAACACTAATATGGGCTACCTCCACAAAATTGTTCAGAAATAGAAAACACACCTATATGGGCTACCTCACAAAAATGTTCATTCATATTATACTGATCAAGAGAGAATAAATAATGTTGAACCTGTATGACACCATTTCTAAGAGATTGATTTCAAGCAAAGAGACAGTAATTTTGGTTCAACCTTTGACAAAATAAAAGTGCCTACCCTAAACTACTCATTAGCACAAATCACAAGATCTATTGCCCCAGAGAAAGCGTTGTCCCTCTGACAAAACCTTGACCAGCAATGGGCAGGGGCAGAGGCATGAGGCAGAGGAAGTTATTGCAGAGCCGATTACCTTACCGGGTAGCAGAGACAAGCACAAAACAAAAACCAGAACAGGGCCTCATTGCCTTGGAGAAACCAAGGGCGCTGACCCTCACGCAAAAATTTGTTTCCATAGCTATGCCAACTGGGGTTTTGTGAGACCACATCTTTGAACGAATCCCCAATTTTTTTAAAAGGTTTTCATTAATTTAAAATTTATCGGGTTTCTCTAAAAGCAAAAACAAAACAAACGCATAACGAAAAACATAACTCTGCTCTATTAAAAACGAACATTATAAAAAAAAACAAAACAAACGCTTGCTGAAAAACGTAACTCTGCTCTATTAAAAATGAACATTATAAAAGAAAATAAACCTGTAACTATCCATGAAGATTGACAGCTCTTAAATACAGTATTAGAAATCCAAGGCATCAGAGATCATGGATCTTTAAATTGGGTTTCTCTTTACATCGCCTTGGAACACAAGGGAGAACTATAATGCACTTAAACCCCTCGGTCAGAATAAATTGTTAATTAGAGAAGCCATAATTTAGATTCTCAGCTGCAGTAGGAAAAACCCATAGCAATCCATAATTATATCTTTCTAATCCAAACACAAAGCCAAAACAACGAGTATTGGGGAATCAAATGTGCACACTAAAATGATCCAAGCACACACACAATTAATTCAGATGATCCATTACAAAGCCATCTTAAAATACAAATGAAAAATAAAAGGGTGCATACCTTGTCCGAGTGGGATCCCATGTCCTCTTCTCTTCTCTTTAGCATTATCATGCCTCATAACCCCAACCAATTAGACCCAAACTCCTCTCCCTCCTAACCCAAACCAACTAGATCTAATCTTTTCTACCTCTCCACCCAAAACTGAAAAGAAAAAACCAAAACCAAGCCAAAATAAAAGAAAAAAAAACAAAAAAACAAAAACCCAGAGACAAACACAGTAACAATTATTCAATTAAGCATGGCCATGCTGGAAAAACAGCAAAAACAAACCAGAAAACGGGTAAAATCATCTAACAAATCTTATTTATTCTCTCGCTCAGGCAACTCACAAATTAAATTCCACGCACTGGTATGGATCGCCCACCGTTAGCATGAGATGTAACAATACCAAATGTAAAAAGGCATAATCAGGGAAGCTAAGGGAAGCTAGAAAACAACGCCCACATGCCTGCCTCCTCTCCACTTTCATTTCCTGTCATAAGGACGGAATGCCCATCCTCGCCTCGCTTCACCTGTACAACCTCCCTAATGCCGCAGGCTTATACTAATTATATCGATATAGGATTGGATGGGATATTTATGTTTTAGGGATTTCGTATGCTTAAAGATTTTGGAATCGGACAGGCTGGCACCAGGTGAGGCGGTTATAATTTGAATTTGAAATGTGGCCGTTGAGTTTGAAATCAAAATTCACCAACATCACCTCCACCTCCGTATATATATAATTAAAATATTGCTTTGATATTAATGTTTTAATTTCTTCTTTAATTATTATTATTATTTGCTCATGAATATGGTAGAGTTTAAAAGGACTGGGTTATTTATTTTTTATGTAATTATCAAGTTAAGAAATATAATGTACTATATAAAATGGTTGGTTTAATATTATATTGGTGTGTTTTATCTTTTTTTAGAGACTTGCATATATTAAGAATATTTGTTTGCATCATCAAGTTTATCTCACACTAGACAATTCCAACTAATCTTTCACTTGCACATTAGTTCATTGTGCTCAATATGTTTCTTTTACAAATGCCAAAAAGTATTACAACAAACTAACTTGTTCTCTATCAATATCACTCAAAATGCTAACAAACTTCAATTGATCCAATAATCTAACCATGTTTTAAGAGGCACCTTCATACATAACTTGTGCCTTTCCTCCCTGCCTTTAGAAAACAAAATATTATCAAAGGCATACATCCAATACCTACAACTCTTTTTAGCTATAAATACCTTTATTTCATCCATCAATCACACTGCAATACTTTTCCTCTCACTTCTTCCATCTTCCACATACTTTTCCATGGAAAGAAGTAAAGCATGGTGACCTTTGACTAGAGGTCATGGTATTCCCTAATCACATTGGAAAGAAGAAGCATGCTATTAATTCCTACATTTCTCATGGATTGCTAGGCTATATCCATTTTTGTCTTCTTTCAAACACAATACTTGTTTTCAATAACTCTAATAGCATCCACACCAATAATGATTTTATCATTGATACACATTCTCTTTCCTCACAGACAAGCACCATGACCCGATGCCTCCTTTCAAAGGATTTTGTACAAATCTGTAATCTCTATTTTATGTTCTTGAGTTTTCTTTTGGGGCGAAATACAACAAATCACATGCATACCATATATGCCTCTCCTAGACAATATTTCTAAACTATGGTATTGGGGGGTAATCACCCGCTTTTCTAAAACCGAGAATAATATTATTTTCGATGGGTTAAAATATATTATTTTTATTGGCAAAAAATTGCATCTCCCTCTTCTCTGCAATAGTGGAGCCATTTCCGAAGAAATGACATCCCAACCTCAATCACACGGCTTTATGAATGTCAAAATAAAACTCCATTACGTTCTTCCACAGATTGTGACCTAACTCCTTAACGTTGTCTTCATAGAGTTGGGACAAAGGCTATGTGAACCATCTAACATTCACTTAATGCATTGGAGAAATTTGAACAAACTTTTCATCTTTTCAATAGTTGAGATATGGCACACGTCCATCAATCTTGCATTTTTTGCACCTACCACAAAGACTTGTGTCACAACATTACTCAAACAATATTCATTCAACGAATAATGGGAGGATACTAGCCACCTCGCTATATTTGCTTTCGTTTATAGCACACCTCGCCAATCATACTTGGGAATGATGTTTACATTCTTAATATTGTTATGGAGGGCTACAAAATATCAACAAGAGATTATGATGCATATGACATCAACATTGTCTTCCTTCTCTCGAATCTTGCGCACACTAGGTCTCTTTGTCGATATTTTCGACATCTCTATTGAGTGGTTATCTTAGATCTCCACACTCCACCTATCATTTCTCGCGATCACAAATTTGAACAAAATAATTTCTATGTTATATCATAGTTTAAAAATTCAATGTGTGTTCAAAATAATAAGCCCAATAAACACAACAAAGATAAATTGTGAACCTTGCAGAGACCTCGAGGATACTCTATCTATTGAACCTAATCACTACACAAAATGACGTGACCGCATTGAAAGGTATGCATCATCCTCTCTAAGGATGTCTCTAGTTACTTTTATATGCTAGTGCATCTTTCCTCAATCTTTGGTGATTTCTAGAGCTTGGTCCAAGACTCTCTCTCTCTCTCTCTCAGTTACTTCCCATGTGTTCCAACTCGCTTTCGTCACTTGTTCATGTATGGACCCAACCCACATTTATAAATTTTTGACCAACCATGCTTCTTTCATGAAAGTTGTTTGTTGCACTTCCTGTTTTCCTAAAGGCATGCATGCACTAGGAATATGTGTTTGGATCTCCAACACCTTGGTTCAATTTTCAACATCTCCATCCAATATTCTTCTTGAAGCATCTATACTATGCCACGTAACAATTAGAGTAGTGAATTCCAACAAAATTTCCACCTACACATTCATTGACTAAGCTCAACATGTTTCCTTTACAAATTCCATAAGAGAGAGAGAAAAAAAGAAGAAGAAGAAGCACAAACAACATGTTCACTAACAATATCATTGAAAATGCTAAGAAGTTGCATTTGATCCAACAACCTAACCATCTTTTCAAAGAAAACTTCATATATAACCTTGTGCATTTACTATCGAGTGTGAAATTTTCCATAAGTCTCGTTTTTCGTCTCCTTATCTCTAAAAACAACGAGTACTTTATTTCATATGGAAGTTTAATAGCACACGTAGAGCAATCTCTCCACATCTACAAAATTTGGATTTCTTTTGTACAAACTTACAAGACAAAATATTAAAAAAGGTAGACATCCCATAACTAAAACTCTTTCTACAGATAAACGCCTTTCTCTTTCCTCCCATCATCAATCAATCATGCTACAATACTTATCATCGCGCTTCTTCCGTTCCAACATGCGTTTCTATGGAATGAATTATAACATGGTAGAGTTTGATTCAAGGGCAGGGAATTCCCTAATCAAATTGGAAATAAAGAGAGTGGCATTAACAACTGTTCTTCCTACATTTCTCGTAGCTCCCTTCACTATTGTGAAACATTTATTTTTTTCTTCCTTCGAAAATAATGCTTGTTTATGAGAATTGTTTTGGCGTAAATCACATGATATTTCATTTGTCGACGCGTTTCGAACCAACTAGTGTGGTTCATCCTCATGACAAGTTGAAGAATCAGATCTAGCTTAGCATATTAAATAGTTAGAGCAGAACATACAACGGCTATATTTCTTAATGCTATGTGGCATCCACATGTAATCTAAATGGCTCTGCGATGTCTGCACAAACGGTTCCGCGTCACACCATACCACCAAGGATGAGGTTTCACGGTGTTACCACCAACCAAGAATAGGTGATTTTAAACATGGGAAGTGTTCGGTTTCAGACCTCGCCCCCCTCCTTAACTCCGAGTACATCGGGCGGCGGACCTCATCATGAACATGGATCGTTGATTGGTCTCGTGCCCCTATTGAACCTTGGGAAAGTAGCTCCCGGTTAAATGGGGGACCCACAACGAGGATTTCCATGTTGAACACCCATATGTACAGCCATGGTGTACTAGGGGGCACCATGGTGATAATGGGCCGTTGAGTAGTATATGTATGTAAAACAATGTACTACATCAATTTTACTATACATCTCCTTTATTTTATCTCATTTTCATAAACATAAGTACAAGCCATTTAAAAATAATAAATAAAATATAACTACCTCGTTTTTTTGCTGAAGCAAGCGTCAATACTTCTATTTCATTAATCCAAAAGAAAAATTACATAATGTACAAAAAACCCATTCATTTACAAGAACTTAGGAGAAAGGAATCCCTGCCAATGACAAAGAACCCCCACCCTACTACAGAAATCACCGGACTAATGAGAAACAAACACGGTAAGGCAACAAGAACACCCAACCACTAGGGAAGTTCCAGAAAAACACACTCCCCGGAGCCCACAAACGACAACAGTCACCCCCACCTGCGCAATACCCACACGCCATGGAAGAGGGAAAAGACGCGCCAAACAGGATTAATAGATATAACCCATCTGGCCCCACAAACCAACATGTTCAATCCAAACCGTTGATCCACGATGTTGGATCCAACGGCCAGGAATCATATCGCGCAACCTAACACGACGGAACGATAGTGTGCGATCGAGGGCGGTTTCCAAATCTACCACCCTGCCACGTGTTGTAATCCCTATGGGATTGCTACCGAAACTGCAAAAGCACAAACCGCTCAAGCATCGTGCGATCTCCGAAAAGCCAACTGGGGCGTGGTTTTCAAGCCCGAAAGCTGAAATGGGGAAAATTCCAGCTACCGGAAAAAACTAACCTCACGTTCTGCCTATTCCTACTACGAAATCTGAACCCGATAATGTGCATGTTTGGGAAATGACCAACCAAATTGCCATCCGAAAAAATGGGGACCCCGTTCAACTGACTACGGGATAAAATGAGACATAACTTAGCTTGACCTCCTCCCAAGTACATACTGATAGGTTGCAGTGGTTCTTGCCAGAAAAATCAATTCATGCTTGTCATCCTGGCCCGATATCGAACAACTTCTCTGTCTTTTGTAGCTTGTTCCTCACAGAGAGCCTTTAAACGGTTTTGAGGTATCTCCTTCCACTTTTTCGCCATCCCGCAATCTGCATTGTTCACACCTTGGTTGGCAAGTGAGTCTGCTAGCTTATTGGCAGTTCGTCGAACATGGTTGAAACTAACCGTTCGAAGCCACTGGAGGTGAACTTGGATTCTTTGGTAAACCTGGATTAGTTTCCAATGATTTGAGACTTTCTCTGGCCGAGTACCATAGTTGATTCTTTTCACAGAGTTAATGGTAATCTCTGAGTCTGCTTCTATAATGACATTTGAGCCATGGTTCTGAGTGAGAAACTCTAGACATTGTTCCAGAGCCATTAATTCTGCCATAATATTTGTGGCTCTTCCTAAATGGCAGTGGAAGATAATGATAATACTGCCCTCTTCATCTCTTAAAACTCCTCCAAAACCAGCTGTTCCCAGGTTGCCTTTTGAAGCCCCATCAATGTTGTATTTTAGATAACCTTTCGGTGGAGGTTGTGAGAAAACCTTTTCTGTAACCATAGCTATGTCCTTCCTGATTAGTCCTTGGGGAGTAATCCCTTGCATTACCAGTTGCCTGAGAGTTCTCAGCTCAGCCTCAGAGGGGGGATTCTTGGGGAGATTGCACACTGTGGTGCTAATAGCCTCCGGGAGCTGTTTTAGGATCAGATCAAGCAGACGATGATGGATAGACTTTTCATTCTTGAAAATTCTTTTATTCCTTTCTTTCCAAACATTCCAGATAGTGAAGTTTGGCATGAAGGCCGAGGCCAAATGAAGGAACTCATTCTCCGAATAGTTTCTTCTCCACTTGTTTAGGGTATTTGTGATACTACTTCGGTCCTTATCTGTCTGTTGGAAAATGGTAGAGAAAGAATCCCACAGCGAGGTGGTGTAAGCGAAGTTGTTGAGAATGTGCTCCATTGTCTCCTCGTGCTCTTCAGAGAGCTGGAATCTAGTAGGCCCCATAACACCCCTTTTCCTAATGTTGTCCCAAGCTAAAATTTTCTTATGATGAACCAACCACATGAAAAGCTTGATCTTCATCCAACCTTGGTGCTTCTAGAGGCGCTGCGAGGTCTTTTCTGGAACACTGGAATCAAGCCCAAGGAGAATACCTTTAGCTTCCTTAAGATTAAAGGTGCCTTTATTGTTATTGCCCCATCTCAATTGATCCTGCCCCTCTGTTACCAAAATCATCTTTTGTTTTAGCAAGCTCCAAAGAGCCTCTGCTTTTACTTTTATGGGGCTATCATCTCCACAGTCAATTTTTCTCCAGCTTCTCCACTTTCCGGAGATCTCAGCAAGATCCCAGAAATCCTTTACTTTGTTTAACCCTTGGGAATCTGTTTCCTGCTTGAGGCTTAAAAATCCTCTGTTAACAGCGTTGGTTCTTGTTGCCATTTGTCCTCCCAAAAGAGTGCAAGCTCTCCTGCTCTGATTTCCCAGAAACTGTTTTTTTGAACTAGGCTTCTGTTTTCCCGGGCTCTATTCCAGATGTGAGAGCCTTTTAAATTTCCAGACATTCTTATGAGATCATTAGTGTGCCAAGCGCTGGCATATTTCTCTTTCGAGATCCTTGCCCACTCGGTTTTTGGCTCTTGAACCCATCGCCACGAAAGCTTGGCTCCTAGAGCTTTACTAAGAATCTCCTGATCATCCAAGCCTAGGCCCCCGTGGCTCTTGGGTTTATAGATTTTATCCCAAGAAACCAGGGCCCATTTCTTCTTTGTTTCCTCCTTACCCTAGAGGAAATCCCTTTGGATATTCCTGAATTGCTCTAAAACACCTTTGGGAGCTAGGAGGGTCGATAACATGAAAATCGGGATAGATTGCAGAACCGACTTTGTCAGAACCAACCTGCCTGCCAGGTTCAAGACTTTCAAGATCCATTTTTTTACTCTGTCCTGCAACTTATTAAGCACTGGTTCCCAGATACTCTTGTGCATTGGTGTGGCTCTGAGAGGAACTCCCAAATACTTTGTGGGTAGGGAATCCCTTTGGAAGCCAAGAATTCTTGAAATATTTCTCTGAATAGCAATGCTAGTGTTTAAGAAGGAGATTTTTGACTTAGAGAGATTGACTTCCATACCTGTAGCCGTGGAAAATTCCTTCAGGATTTTATTGTAGGCTAAAGCTTCTTTGACTATGGGAATTCCTTGCTGCATGGTATCATCTACAAATTGTTGGCGAGTCGGAGCTTGACCATTCTTAGATAATTGAATACCTTTGATTTTGCCCATTGCCTTGGCATGCTTAATGGACCTTCCAAGTCCCTCCATCATGAGAATGAAAAGAAAGGGAGAGAGCGGGTCTCCCTGCCTGACGCCTCTAGAAGGAATGAAGATATCCGAGGGAGAACCATTCACCAAAATTGAAAAGCTAGAAGTAGTCACCAGAGCCATGACCCATCTGACCCAGTTGTGGTCGAACCCAAAAGCAGTGAGAACCTTCTTGATGTAAATCCAATTCACCTTGTCATACGCTTTGGCAATATCCAATTGCATGATCATCCCCATCTGCCTTTTATAGGTAAGCGTGTGAACCACCTCATGGGCTTTAATAATGTTATTTAAAATTTGTCTACCCTCCACATAACCTGATTGTTCCTCTGCCACTAAAGAAGGAAGGAGAGGTTTTAGTCTACCAGCGACTCCCTTAGATATTATCTTGTATACCACGTTACATAAATCTATGGGTCTGTACTTATCTTCAATTTGAGCCGAATCCTGTTTGGGGATCAGGGAGATGAAGGAGGTGTTGAGGGCTTTCAGGATAGTTTTTCTACCCCTCGAATCCTCCACCACATTCAGAATACCCTGTTTGACAATATGCCAACAAGCTTTAAAAAAATGCACATTGAAACCATCCGGGCCTGGTGCTTTGCAATTCTGCATGTCTTTGAGAACCTCGCTGACCTCCTCTTCAGTGACAAGTCCATTAAGGTTTAAATTTTCCTCTCTAGGCACCAACTTAGTGATATGCCTTGTAATTTCCCTCATGGATTGTTCCCTGTCTGGATTATTTTCCCGAGTGATGTTTCGGAAATGCTGAGAAAGTACAGCTTCAATATTCTTATGAGTGTTCTCAAGCTCCCCATTCTCATCTTTGGTCGTAGAGATTCTTTTGTATGCTCTATTAGCCGTAGTGGATCTGTGGAAAAACCTTGTATTCCGCTCTCCTTCCTTGAGCCATTGAACTCTAGACTTTTACCTCCAAAATATTTCCTCTTGTTTGCATAAATTTTCACATTCTTGATGGTGTTTATCACCCTGATCACTTTTGACTTTGTCAAAGCCATCTTTGATCAATGCCTCGTTGAGTTCCTAAATTTCGATTTCCAAAGATTTTTTGTTCACAAAAATGTTACCAAAATCCTTCTTGTTCCATTCTTTGAGGCTGAACTTGATATGCTTTAGTCTTTTATGAAGGAGGTACATTTTTGATCCCTGGAATTGCAAGTCTTCAGACCACCATTTTTCAATGTCACTGGTGAAGTCTGGGTGGGAGAGCCAAATATTCTCGAACCTGAAGGGCCTATTCCTGGGAGAAACCATACCCTTCATTTCCAATTGAATCGACCAGTGATCGGAACCTCCAAAGGGAAGAACTCTTGCTGATATTTCTTTATCAATAAGCATAAGCTCCTCTGATATCATAAACGTGTCTAATTTAGAGGCTACCTGTGCCGCACCTTCTCTTTTATTGTTCCAGGTGAAAAGGTTGTTGCTCAATTCTGAATCGACCATTTTCATATCATCTGTGAATGATTGGAACGCTAAGGAGCCTTTGTTTAGCGCTCTGGTACCTCCTCTTTTTTCCCGAAAGATATTTTATCATATTAAAATTACCTCCCATGATGCAAGGAATTCGAGCCTGTCTCATCCTGAGATCAATTAGGGATTCTAGCAATTTGAGTTTGTCATCTATTCTTTGAGGATCATAAACATTTGTGACCAGGAAGGTTTCTGAAACCCCCACTGTTTGAATGACCACTGATAAGTAATTTCTAGATGCCTCTCAATCTATTATGCTGAATTTTTGGGGATTCCAAAGAGTGATAATGCCCCTCGCTTTGTTTTCAGCTTTAACCTCTAGAAACTCAAATCTATTGAGCCATTTGCCATGAATTAGTTTTAATTTATGAATGGAAAATTTCGTTTCCTGGATGAAGATCATATCCGGCATTTCTTGTTTCATTCTATAACTAAGCATTCTTTGCCTTCTTTTACTACCTAGACCTCTGATATTCCACGATGTGAACTTCATAATTAAATATTTGTAAAGGAGTAACTCGTTAGGTCTTTCGTCTTACCCGAGTCTATCATTAACTTTCCAAACTCCATCAAGAGGTCCTTCTGGTTTTTCATGCCCCTCTTCTTTCCTGCATTTCTAGTAGCTAATCCTGGAGTTGATTTCATTGTTTTCACACCTCTGTACTCCTGCTTGTCAATGGTTTTTCCTTTATCTAACCCCCTTTCCTCAGTTTTCCATAAAAACCAACTGTTGTATTCTGTTGCAGTGTTCTTGGGGTTGTGAATCTATCCCTCCCGTGGTTCCCTGCATCAAGAACCCTTCTAGATCTAGGTGTTCCTTATCTGGAATTTCCTTAAGTTCATGGTCCTCTAGATCTGTTTCACTCTAGGTCATACCCTGATCCATCTCTAGCTCTCTTTCACTCGTCATAGTTTCTTTCTTATTACCAATCTCGTGTTGGGTTGCAGTTTTCTTCCTTTTCCTTTTCATAGAGACGTTCATATCCATTAAATATCAAATTTCAATATGTTTAAATTAAATTAAATAATGCGTTTTTGCATAAAGTAATATTGTAATATATCATATGATTATGAAAGGTGATATTATATTGTTGTGTATAATATATTGCTATAATTTCGATCAAATTAAAACAAAATTTACAATTTTATAGATATTACATTTAAATATATGATGAAAGGTTACAAGTTAAAAATTTCAATTAATCTTAAATTACACCATTACATTATTATGAAAAATGTATATAAAAATCATGTGTGTGCACGTTTTATATATAAATGTAAAGAATTCAAAAACACATGAATAACTAAAACATCAATTTTTATATTTCAAAGAATTTTATTGTTGATGGACGAAAGAAATGAGTATGTGATGGGTGATCCACGCAATTAAGAGAGATGGCTTGGTGGCCATCCTTTTCCACACACCTTTGCATCATGACAAATGGATTTGATTATGTGAGATTTCATGAGACCTCCAACACTATTGTCATTGGTTTTTGGGAGAGTTCTCGTTTGTTTCATGGCAAATATTTGGGATGCGCTAGTGGAAGGGAGGGTTTGAATTTAATTTATTTTTTAAAATGAGAAACAACACTATGTTTAAAATTTTGCACTCCAAGAGTGGTAATTTGGTAAACAAATTAACCCTTCACCAACAATTTTTTGCTTAAAACATTTTTCTTATATTCTTATTGTTTCATTATAATTAATAATTATAACATAGTTTCTATTTTAAAATCTATATTTATGTCATTTTTTCTAGTAACGAAGTTAATAATCAAATTAAAATTAATTGTAAATATTAGAAGTACTTGATTATAAGTTTTGTTCAAAAACATTATAAACACTCTCTCATAGAAAAGACAATGCAATAGGCCCTACTTTGTCAATCTTGTTATCGTTTTAAACTTAAAACAAATCATAAGAATGACTAATTCATTTTAAATTAAAGACCATTTTGACATAGAGTAGAGGAGAAGTAAAGAAAATACACAACCTAAAGTGATTTTTTGTGGGTTGGCTTAGGTAAAGAATGATAATGGTTGTTTTTAGACGAAAATATGCCACCTTATATACAAGTATGCAACCATTCACCATGAAGTCCACCATTAGAAACCATTACTTTAGAAACATCGTGTTTAATAAGATCATTACTTAATGGTGTTAGGATCTATAGGTATTACAAAAGTCATGACATTATGGGCCTTTGGAGTTATTAGGGCTAATGGTTGCATACTCGTTTATAAGGTAAGAGCAGTTTAAGTTCAACTCTTCTAGCAATAAAGAACAACACATATGTTTGAGGAGCTTTACAACATATAATTTTGAACTCAATTAAGTTTTCTTAGTCATTCTACACTTGAATGAGAATTGCGAAAAGAGAATCATGCAAATTAGTATGGTCATTTTAATTTCCTTATTTACATGATTATAGTCCTACACATATAATCAATTAGTTCAATTAAAATATGTGGAAAATTGAGTTTTCTTTTCCATGGGAAAGGTTTGAGTTCTCCTTCAGTGAGTCGCTTCGGCATAGGATATATGGATTGAGATTTTTAATTAATTTTTAAATGTTCACATAATTAATTTATGTTGGGAGGACCTACAAAAAAATTCTCTATGCAGATTTACATGCTTCTGGGCTTCTCCTCTCAATGATTTAGGCATCTCAACCCAAACATTGTTTTCTCCAATTACTTTTTCGAAACCAAAATGATATAAATTATACACACACAAACACACACACACACACACAATTGAGAAGCGAGAGAATAATATATCTCTTTTATAATGTCTAATCTAATCATATAGGGTGTAAGATGAATCAATTCTAATCTAATATACACATTGCATATACTATCTCCTCTCTTCTGTGTCTCACATATGAGCATGTGATCTTCTTTTAATAGAAGCTCAATTCCATTTGGAAACCAAGGATTATAGAGTAAAAAAAGTATTACTTGTTAAGGGATCATATTTTAGAAGTTTCATTTAGGGTTTTGCTTGCAAAGGATGTGGACACCATCTCTCATATAAAAAAATTGGTGCTTGCATCATAGAAATATACACTTCTATTGCTAGCCTCTACAACTAGCTCAATAATCCTACCCCTTTCTATATATATATGAAAACGAACACAAGAAGTATTTTGATATTTCAAACGGTTGTGTAAGTGGCACCATTCAAATAAATAAAAGGTTTCAATCCATCAAACCTTGTTGTAACTCCGTCAATTTCTGAAGCTAAAAGAAATATTCAATCATCAACTTTCAGAATGCCCCACAGAACAATACATGTCATATGAATACATGAGACATGAAGTCTCACAATCTCACATCGAAAAATACCTATTTAAACCCAAGTTTGACATGAATCTACGTAAGTTTCTAAGCTAAAGTTGTGTACGTAGAATTCACAATGTGTCAATATGCATATCAAACATAGATTTTGATGCATTTAAGAGACGTCAATGACCAATTCCACCATGACCTTGTGCCTCCTCCACTCCTTTTCACAGATTAGATTTCATAGGTGACTATACTGTGGAATTACAATATACACATATTATACAAAAAAGAGGAGAGCCCTTATCGAGAGCCTAATAGTCCATACTAACATGTAGCGATCCCTCTCCATATCATTCTGAGTCACAGTCATGAGAGAGGTGCGCATATAGGCAACATTAATGTTTGCCTAATCTTTGCAATCTTAATCCATGCTCCGTGAATAAATGGATGTGCAATACCCTTTGACAATATCATCGAACTCGCTTTGCAAGCAGTAAATTACATGATCAATGGAGCCATGACTTACATTGCATCAAGAGTTCCTAACATTGATTTTTCCATTCTTCGTAAGCCCAAAGTGTTACTTAAAATAGTTTTTACAGCTGACACCGTGAAAGGCACCAACCAAGTGGAACACAAATTTGTATGGACTACTAATAACGTTTTAGGAAAATAATAAACCATCAAAAATGTGTTTTGTGAACTTTATAACACATGAGGAAAAACACAGGCAAAATGTTTGAACGTCAAATACGGGCAAAATGCCTTGTGACTCACATTTTGCCCGTTAAATTCCAACCCTCGTCGAGGGAAGTTGCTCAAACATAAGTCAAAGAAACTCATCTCTATCTTTATTGATATCTATTTTATATAATATAAAATCACACAAACAAAATGAAATAACTATTGTTGAATTAGATCAAGAAAATAAAAATTAAAAAAAATCACCATTATAATATATGAAAAAATGAATTTAATTAGGGAAGGGGACATATTGGCTATAATAATATTCATATATATTTCGAAATGGAAAGAGCTCTCGAATCCCTTGTGGTGCCTAGGGTTTCACCCAAAACCCTAGCCGCCCAATCTTTGCTCTATTTGCATGGATTTTCTGCACATAGTACAATGGTGAATAATGTGTGATTTGGCAAATAAATATTTTCCTTTTGCAGTTATGGCTTGCAATCAAGCTATCTCTTCTTCATTTTCGTACAATTTTATGTTGAAGTCTCGTTGTGGTCCTCTAGTGGTGCAAGATAATTTTTCCGTGTACATTCTTCTAGATGAGGAAGCTTTAACCTGTGAAAAGTATTTTT